>BQNB010154776.1:1847-15473 GCA_026074375.1 Tanacetum coccineum | reverse complement strand
ATTCTAAAAAGGGGAAGAAGAAAAGAAGACGAAAGGATTCTGAGCCATCTAAAGACAAAGATACAACAGGCTCTTCAAAGAAGGTAAAGCTCTATCACAACCATCTCAAACTGATAAAATTGCAAATGAAAATGAAACAATACAAGATGTTGCAATAGAAATTGAAGAATCAATTAAAAACAATGTGGTAAATGTTGAAGAACAACCACAATATGATGTTGCTCTCAAGAAAGATAACTTCATTTGGTTTAATCAAGATGTTTTTGTCAGACCAGAGACTCCAGATCCAAAATGGTATAAGGAACCAAATGCTGATGATGCACCAGAATATAATTGGTTTAATGAGCTGGTAAATGCTGAGAAAGATCCTCTCACCTTTAATGATTTGATGGGTTCTACTGTCGACTTCACAAAGTTTTCTAAGAACCGTCTCAAGAAAGACAAGATTACTAAAGCAGACTTAGAAGGTCCAGCCTTTAAGTTACTCAAAGGAACCTGCAAAAATAGCATTAAACTAGAGTATAATCTACAACAGTGTTATTTAGCATTGTCAGATCTGCTTGATTGGGCGAATCCTGAAGGTGACAAATGCCCGTGTGACACGAGCAAGCCTCTACCTTTGTAAGTCCCTCCAGGTCGCTTAACTATTTTTAAAGATTTCTTCTTAAATAATGATCTTGAATACTTAAATACAAGACACAAGGAAAGGAAATATGCTGCATCACTCAGAAAAAACAAAGACTGCAAGGTATGAATTGAAAGGCATTGAAGACACAATTCCAAGGCTCTGGAGCTCAACCAAAGAGGCTTATGACAAGAATGTTGCATTAGGCATCCATCACTAGGGACCCAAACGCAATTATTATACAGATCAAGAAATGCAGCTACATCACATCATGAAGTATACTCTCGGATGAAGATTCTGAGTTTCATCAGAATAACGGTTGATAAACAGTTTGGGTATGGATATTTAAATGAGATTGTTGTAAGAAGAGCAGATTAGAAGGAATATACATTCAAAGAAGCTAACTTTTCTCGACTGCATTTGAATGATATTGAAGATATGTTTCTACTCTATGTACAACACAAGCTTCACAACCTCACAGGAGATGAAATAGTCGATCTGGTAAATGCTCTACGCACTTTTACTAGAGGTATCATTATTAGAAAAATCTCAACATCACCAGGCCACAAACCACATGTGATGGAATTTCATTCAAAGAGCCGTACACCATAGTTTATGAAGCAAGAGGAGTTGTATATCTGAACAAGAGAAATCGGAAGAGACTTATGGGAGCTGATGATCTTTATAAGTTTAGTGACAGAACGCTCAAGTCTGTTCGTGATATTCTGAATGAGATGCTGCAAAACTTCGTGTTGGGCTACAATCATGGTATACTGAAGAGGGGGGGGGGGGGGGGGTCGGTGGGGGGGGGGTGAGGCTTGGAAGAGAAAGAACAGAAATTGATTGATGAAATTGTGAAAATGATTGTCAAATTGATTGGGGGTGAAAAGACGGAGTTATGCAAAATCTTGGAATGCTTTGTTGGTGGAATAACGGTCAAGACGGACTATAGACAGCTGATGCGGACAGTGTGATTCTGTCATTCTAGGTTTGCTAAATTCAGGTCATGTCTCATACTATATCTTGTGAATATGTATATATGTAGTGTAGATCAATAAATGAATAGTGTTGGAATATAATTATTTAAGAATTTTTTATTAAATTCAAAAATTTTAAAATATGTACTCAACACTATATTATTTTTTATTAATATGTTCCAAAGATACATGATAACTCACATAAAATTTTCTCCCTAGAAAACTTAATATTTTAATAAATTGATATCCAAAATATCAAAAGATTTGACATTTTTGATTAGGGGAGAAAATGTGATTAAAATATTAGACTAATAAATGTGATCTTGGTAACTCAAGTGTGGCTTCCTCCTTACATGTGCAAAAAGCTTTCGAATACGAATGCACATGTGTAGGGGGCAAGTTTGAAAAATGAAACTATCAAGGTATAAATGCTTTTGATTTATATTACAAGTACCTTGATTGATTTTTCAAATGGTTTTATAGCTAAGATGGAAATATGATAGACCGACCAAATGATGATGTTCAAGGAGATATAAGGCGGTTAAGGTTAGGTATTCGTTCCATGATCCAGCCATAACCGAAGGGATCTACCTAGGGACACTCTAATAGATAGAGTACAAGTCCTTAGGTATGATTTGAAAAAGGAGTAAAGTGAGATTGCGAAAAAAGTTATGCAAGGTATGAGTTATCACCGAAACAAACCCAACATGGTGATAATAAGGACGCATTGGAATAACATTGAAGGAGTTGAACAATTAAAAGAAATGTAAGGATAAAGAGTATAAAGAAAGAAGCCTTCCATATACTATAGGAAGAAACCGAGTCAATACATATGCTATCAGAATCACACAGTTGATTGCTGGTATTGAAGATAGTCATCATGGACCCAATAATGTGATGCACAACCCTCCCAGCTACTCAGGCTTCTCTCAAAAGAAGTTTGTTTCACTTATCACAAAGATTAAACATATTTATATCGACTTTCTCACTTCGAGTTGGTTGGTATTGAAAAGGTGGCAGTCTGCTCCAGCATCTGATCAGTAAAACTGAAACGTACTTATCGAGACTAGAGCCAAACAGATCAATCTATAAATCTCATTAGGACACTATTCCAACTTACACTCATTGTTCATACACTATGAACACAAGCGATATTTAAAGAGTCCTACGCATTATCCTCATGATTTTGCCAGAACATTCCAGAGTGGTGCTTCTTTTAAGCATTTTCGTAGTGACAAATGGAAATCCTTTCCATGTTTCAAAACATCAAACAGCACTGTCGGTAGGTGTACTTACTTATGGATGTATCCTATAGGATCAAACTTGTGACAACTGGATATCAATTTGGTCCAGTTTATGAATTGATGACTCAATCGGTAAGATAGTAACTAACTAATTCACTCTTACCGTGTTGTCTGCTTTGAGACGTTCCGGTAATGAGAACATGCTAGTACGGTGAGTCTAATGCATCTGTATTAGAGGGTCCAACACTATGAGTTGGAAACCCTGACAAGGAGAATTCTTATGAGAATCTTCAACATGTATAGATATTTATACTATCACACGGAAACCAGAGGTTCTCGCAACTGAACATCAATGAATGACAAAGCCATATTCGTCCATATAAAATGTTTATGACTAACACAATAATTGCAGATTTATACGAAGGTGGTTGTTCCCCGTTCCAGCTATGTCTAATTCATAACCACATGCTTAAACTCGACCGACTGGGGGGGGCAGGGGTGGAGGGGAGGAGGGGTTCAAAAGAACGGGGGGTGGAAGGATGATAAAGCTCAAGTACATGTTCTAAAGTCTCTGCTACTTTGATACTCCAATACGTCTTCCTTGAAGTCCATAAAGTGGTTCAAGTCAAAAGCAGATCAAGGGAGGTGATTAGAAAGCTTTCAAGATAAGTAAAATATGAGCAAGTTGGTCTAAAAGACAAAAGATCGCAAGAAGGCAAAGAATCATAAAGATGTTCAAGTGATGATGCAAGATTGATGATCTCATGAAGTTCAAGATCACTGTTTATCAAGCATGTTGTGTGACATCCCGTAATTTTTCGATCAATATTTTAGCCGTTTTTCCTTTCCGTTTAAGGGAATTTGAATTTTAAATTATTTTATGTAAATTTTTTCGTTAATGGGAAGTTGTGTCCCTTCATTAATCTGAGAATCATTACCGAAAGCGTTTTATTGGTTTCTAATTGACATATCTTTCGCCCATGACCATTTTTTTATACTTTATAGTTGATGTTTTAAATTTTTTAGAAAATTTTTTGGTCAACAATTTATATGCGTTTTTCAGTAATTACGTGTTCCGAATATAACTAATAACTTATGTGTGTGCATGGGATCCTTTAAATTAAATCAAACACATGCATTATGTTCCTTGAAGTTGGGAGATCAAATTGGTCCCCTTCTTCCCCTCTTTTCTTGCCCACGACCAGACCACCACCCACTAACCAACCTTGGATGCCAAAATTTTGAATTCTTTAATATTATGACCATAGGTCATCCTAATTTCATTCATGTCACCACAATATTCTCTCTCAAGAAAACACCCACACTCAATATCTTTATATTTCTTCTCTTGTTTTCGAACACACTCATCAATCCACTACAACACACAACCGATACTTTGTCTTTGTCAATCTTTGATCAAAACCATTTGAAGATATTGTGTTCGGGTTGTTATTCGGGTAGTTTTAACACAATGTTTGGGTTGTTTTTAGTCTCTAATCATCATCCTTTGTAAGGCATCTAATATTGATTAAATTTGTACTTTTGTGATTTTCTTAATGCATAAACACTAGTGTTACAATCGTTTTGAATAAGAAACCATGTTTTTAAAAACTAGGTAAAACCCTAAAAGGAAGGTGAAAATATTAAAAAGGAAAACAAATGAAGTATAGTTTTGTGATCGTGGTTATTTTTATGTAATAAAAAGTACAACTTATAGCTTATTTGGTATTCGGCTTATTTAATAAGCTCTGGGAAGCTTATTGGGCTTATATGTATGTTCAAACAACAAATCCCAAAAAGAAAAACCAAGAAAGGTGTTGGTTTGGCTTTATTTACTTTCTTCCTTCGTCCGGCTTATTAATTCCTAGCTTAAATTTGCGAATCATAATATTGTGAAAAAGGAAAAGGGTTGAGCTATTTTGGCATTCAACAAATAAGCCCAAATATGCTTAACGGGCTTTTGAGCCGCGTCCCACAAACAAAAGCCCAAAACCAACAAGCTTAAACAATAAGCTCTATGGTTTGGCTTATTTTTTTGATTATCGATGGCTTATTGATAGCTTATTTGAGAACCAAGGACTTAATTGAGAAGGAAGATGGGATTTTCATTAGTCAAGATAAGTATGTGAATGAGATTTTGAACAAGTTTGGTTTTAGTGATGTCAACACAGCAAGAACACCTATGGAAACTCAAAAGGCTTTGCTCAAAGATGTAGATGGTAAAGATGTAGATGAACATTCATATAGATCAATGATTGGTTCATTGATGTATCTAACTTCTTCAAGGCCTGATATTATGTTTGCAGTATGTACTTGTGCAAGATTCCAAGTCAATCCTAAAAGTTTACATCTTCTTGCTATGAAAAGGATCTTTAGATACTTAAAAGGTCAACCTAAATTGGGCCTTTGGTATCCCAAGGATTCCCCTTTTGTTTTGGTGGCATATACTAATAGTGACTATGCAGGAGCAAGCTTAGATAGGAAGTCCACAACAGGAGGTTGTCAATTCCTTGGGTGCAAATTGATCTCATGGCAATGCAAGAAGAAGACTATAGTTGCTAATTCCACAACTGAAGCTAAGTATATAGCTGCTTCCAATTGCTGTTGACAGGTGCTTTGGATCTAAAATCAATTGTTGCATTATGGATATAACTTTATGCAGACTAAGATTCATATTGATAATGAGAGTACTATCTTCATAGTGAAGAACCCTGTTTTTTACTCAAAGACAAAGCACATTGAGATTAGGCATCACTTTATCAGAGATTCCAATGAAAAGAAGCTTATTCAGATGATAAATATTTACACAGATCAGAATGTTGCAAATTTGATCACAAAAGCATTTGATGTTAGCAGATTTCAATATCTGATTGTAAGTATTGGAATGCTTAACCTCTGAAGTATTGATTGAGGGGAGGTTAATTATGTTCATATGCAACGGATTATACAACAAATGATGATTTGAATGGGATGAAAAAGCTGCTAATAATGAAAATCAAGTTCGTGTTGTTGGGCTAACTTTCTACTGGTAAGTATAATTAGTGATGCTAGTTATACATAATACTGCTATGTTAATGTTGTTAGTTATACTTACTACTGTTTGGTATAATTAATACTGAAAGAATTGAGAGAATTGGTGAGAATGAAAAATAGAAAGAGAGATGTGAAAATAGATTGAGTGATTCAGTGAGCTAAAAGAATTGAGAGAATTGGTAAGAATGAAAAACAGAAAGAGAGATGTGTGACATAAAAACAGACAGAGTAATTTAGTGAGCTAAAAGAATTAAGAGAATTGGTGAGAATGAAAAACAGAAAGAGAGATGTTTGACATAAAAATAGATAGAGTGATTCAGTGAGCTAAAAGAATTAAGATCATTGGTAAGAATGAAAAACAAAAAGAGAGTTGTGTGACATAAAAATAGACAGAGTGATTCAGTGAGCTAAAAGAATTGAGAGAATTGGTGAGAATGAAAAACAGAAAGAGAGATGTGTGACATAAAAACAGACAGAACGATTTAGTGAGAAAAAGAATTGAGAGATATAGTGAGAATAAAAATAGAAAGAGAGCTGTGTGATATAAAAACAGATAGAGTGAATTGGTGAGAAAAAGAATTGAGAGATATAGTGAGAATAAAAACAGAAAGAGAGCTTGTGAGAATCAAAATTGATGATGGAAATGCTTTTAGAACGAAATTAGAGTTAATGTTGGTGACTCAAAGTTAATGCTGCTAGGCATACACTTACTACTTCCAGTGTTAGTTAATGTTGTTAGGCATAAACTTACTACTGCTGGTTAAGTTAATGCTGCCAGGCATAACTTACTACTGTTGGGTCAGTTAATGCTGTTTGGCTTAACTTAGTACTGCTAGTTCAAGTTAATGTTGTTGAGGGTGATTTCATAAATACTTCGATTGAGGGTTTCCTTGAATCACTTAATCGATTTCAATCTTTGTTATACCCTCTAATCATAAACCCTAACTCGATTTCATTGTTAATCATCAAAACCCAACATCAATGGCTGCCCTAAAGTTCGCTAGTTCACACAACATAGTCTCATTCTTAGATAAACCCAATGAAAGTGATAGATTCAAGCCCTAGTGGATAAGAAGAAGGTGATCATCACTGAGGCAAGTATAAGAAGTGATCTTCAATTAGAAGATGCTGAATGTACTGAATGTCTGCCAAATGCTACAATTTTTGAACAGCTGACACTCATGGGGTATGAAAATCTTACACAAATTTAGTAGCACTATGGCCTCTGCTGTCATCTGTCTTGCCACAAACCAAAAATTCAACTTTTCCATGTACATTTTTGATAATATGGTAAAGAACTTGGAGGGTGGGGTTAAATTTCTAATGTATCCAAGGTTTGTGCAAGTGTTCCTGGATAAACAAGTTGAAGGAATGTCCAAACATAAAGAGATTTATGTTACACCTTCTCACACTAAGAAGGTCTTTGCCAACATGAAGAGGCAAGGAAAAGACCTTTCTGGTAAAGACACACCTTTATTTCCAACCATGATTGTTCAAGCACAAGAACAAGTAGGTGAAGGTTCAAAGATACCAACTGATTCCCATCATACACCCACTACTACTCAACCATCAACATCTAAACCCTAGAAGAAACATTCTAGAAGGAAACAGAGGAAAGACACTGAGGATCCTCAACTTAGTGGTCCTATAAAACCTGTAACTGATGATACTGAAAATGTGGCAAGTGTACCTACACATTCTAATGATCCACTACTCAGTGGTGAAGATAGACTGAAACTTACTGAATTGATAGAACTTTGTACAAAACTGTCTGAAAGAGTTCTTGCTCTGGAGACTACAAAGACCAATCAAGCATCGGAGATTGATAGCTTAAAAGGAGAGTAAAGAAGCTTGAAAAGAAAGGAGGGTCAAGAACTCACAGGCTCAGAAGGTTATACAAGGTTGGTAGATCTGCAAGAGTGGTTTCCTCTGAAGATGAAGGTTTGGGTGATCAGGAGGATGCATCCAAACAGGGGAGGAAAATTGATGAAATTGACCAAGATACAGAGGTTACATTAGTTAATGAGACTCAAGGGAGGTATGGTGATAATTTAATTGTTTTTTTTTTTATTTTGTATAAATTATTTTTAAAAATTTTTTTGGATGTTCTTGAATAATGAACAAGTTATGGCAGAGAAAGATGTTGTTATGGTTGAAAAGGTTGTTTACTACAGCTTGATCAGTTTAATCTACTAGCTAGGTTAAGTAGTTACTACCTAATGTTGTAAGTTAGTACATGCCTGATGTTACTATTGACATTACAACAACAACTATTTTATTGATGAATTTTTTTTTGAAAAAACCCCTCTCAGACTTTAATAGAGATCAAAGCTGCAAAAATCTAAGGCTAGAGGGGTTATAGTTCAAGAACCAAGTGAATTTACAACAACAACATCACCTTCACAACCATCACAACTTCCACAAGCTAAAGACAAAGGAAAGGCAAAATTGGTTGAGCTTGAATTAGAAGAAGAAGGTTGCTTAAAAACTTCAAGCTCAATTAGATGATGAATTAGAAGAAGAAGAGAAGCTTTCAAGACAAAGAGAAGAAGATGCAAACATTGCTGAATGGGATAATGTTCAAGCTATGATGGATGCAGATTATGAGCTAGCTGCAAGATTACAAGCAGAAGAGCAAGGAGAATTGACTATTGAAGAAAAGTCAAGATTGTTTTGTGGAACTCAATGGTAAAAAGGATAGAAGCATTTGCAAGAACTTAGAGTCAAAAGTAGTAGAAGAAAACCACCAACTTAGGCTTAAACGAGAAATACAATGTCTAATTATCTAAAAAACATGGCTGGATACAAGCACAGTCAATTGAAGACTAAAAGCTTTAAGGATATACAGATGTTATTTGACAAAGAAATGAAAAGAGTAAACACATTTGTAGACATGGACACAGAGTTAGTGAAAGGCAGTAAGACAAGAACAGAAGGAAGTTCTAAAAGAGCAGAAGTGGGGGGGCGTGGTGGATCGGGAAAATTAATGGGAGAAAGCAAAAGTTAGGGATATGGATGAAGGGGGTATGTGTGGAGCTGAAGTAGATGATGATCAAGAAGAAGCAGAGATGAAAAAGCATATGGAGATAGTTCCTGATGATGACGTATTTGGCCTTGTCTACCAATACTAAAGTAAATGTACCTAAACTGGGTAAAGGTAAGGGCAAAGGATTAATAGGAAAGAAGAAGCCTAAAGTAGATTTATAGAAAGATAAGAAGAATGATGTTGTGAAGAAGAAGGATGTTGTTCCAAGAAAGAAGCGTTCATTCACTACTGCTGATAATATTTTGCCTGATCCTGATGAGGCTGTCAAGTTAGCTGAATCAATTAGCCTTATAGAGGCTATTCATCAAGAAAAAGAACTCTGATGTATTGAATGTATCAAATGTGAACTATCTTGAAACTTATCTCAAAACGTCTTTTTTGCACCGTCTACATGAAACACATGCAAGTCTCGTCATTAAAAGTGAACTAAATCTGAAAGTTAAAGAAGTAGCAGATACTGAAGATTTAGATGAGATAGAAGATGAAGAAGTACAACCATTGATATGAAGATCAATTAGTGTCGTCATTGGCAGAGAGGTTCCAAATAAGTCAGTTAAAAAAGCTTTGGATTATTTAAGAAGCTAAAAAGAATTGAAACCTTATCTGCTGCTGCACAATTAATATCAGACATGAAGACAGCAACCAAAGCTAGCTAGCTTGACTACAAAATCTAACAACATTCCAAAGGCTTAAGTGAAGGATCTGGTATTATCCCAAAGGTTCCCGATGAGCCAAAGGACATTTCTGGTTACTCAAGCAATTTACTTTCTGGCTCTGATGATGAGGTTGAAGACGTATCTAGTGACGATGAAATCAAAGCTGATGAAAACAAAGCTAATAATGGAAAAGGTGTAGAGGAACAAGCTGAAGAAGATCACCAAGTAGATGATAAAGATAAAATCAAACATGCTGGAGAAGAATAACTATTAGATGAACAAGCTGGAGGAGCACAAGATAAAGTTCATGTACCAGATCCAGTAGTACCAAATCCTAGCTCCAGTTTAACACTGTCATATGTTGAATACGGTAATCAGTTTATTAATGAAAATCCTGATGTTTCAATAATGGATATATTGAATGATTCAACTGAAAGAGAGATTTAGTCACTGGTGGATGTTCCCATTCATCAAGAGGACCCGGTTGTCTAAAGAACTCCACTCATTGATACTCTTATTTTAATGGTTACTAAAAAGATAACACCCACACCACCAACAACAGAAGCTCAAGTTAAAAATGTATCCGAATCTGATTTATCATCAAAAGTTGTGCAAGGCTTTCAGAACTTGAAAAGACAGTTGAAGAACTGTCAAAGATTGATCATGCTGAAGCAATTGAAAAATCTGTACAAGCTAATGTATTCAATGAAGTCAAGAATCAATTGTCGAAGCTACTACCAAAAGCTATTTTTGATTTTTTTTCCAGCCTAAAATGGAAAGAACAGTTCGTGATGTGCTCCAAAAGAATCCAATGAATATTTTCTATTCCTTCACCACTTCTACAGACTCTCTCACTAAATATGAGCTAAAGAACAAACTCTTTGATATGATGCAGAAGAGTGAATCTTTTCAAGAACATGGGAAGCATCTTGATTTATGCAATGCTTTAATTGGTCAAATAGGCCTTGATGAAGCAATTGCAAAGGGTAAAAATGATCCAACAAGAGTTCTGAAGAAGAGACGTCATGATGACAAAGATAAAGATCCCTTGGCTGATTCTGAAAAGGGGAAGAAGAAAAGAAGATGAAAGGATTCTGAGCCATCTAAAGAAAAGATACAACTGGCTCTTCAAAGATGAAAGGATTCTGAGCCATCTAAAGAAAAGATGAAAGGATTCTGAGCCATCTAAAGAAAAGATGCATAGTGTGTTCTATATATAGCCAACATGTTTTAGACCCACAAGTTACTGATTCATCACCATTGGTATTTTCTTTTATTATGATTCTTATGATGACAGGTTATATCATAGTCATAGGATAATCCAAGAATGATCTATGATTTTGTATTAACACGATTGTTCAAAAAAATTACCTCAAGGCTAACGAAAATAGATCGAAACCGAAACAAGAAAATGAGTACTTATACCGATTCGAACACGAACACTAAGATTCAACCATCGACGATCAAGATTCTAACCCACGACCTACACGAACCTTTAAACAAGTACAAATCAGGAACCATGATCTTAACCTACGCACAAACCGAAACATGATCCCTCAATCCTTGATCTGGTCTTGAACAAATACCGCGAAACAAAACACCTGGACATGAACAAAATCCCAAAAGTATGATCACAACCCAAAATAATTAGGTTAGGCTAGCCTCCAACCTTTGTATATTGTTACAGAAAGAAAACTAGATTTGGAACTTGATTAGGTTTTGATTTTAGAGATCACGAAGATGATGAGTATAGAAGTGATTATATAAGTGGGGCGTACAACTGATTACACGAATGACATGGGATTTGAGGAGGTATATTTGACCGAGTATACCTATGACTAGTTGAGACGTGGGTTTTAAACTCATTATAATCTACAAATATTATTTATAATGTATTGCAGTAATATAAGCTAATGTAGGTAGTGGTATATTCTATATCTTTTCTTTTATTTGTATTAGAGGTAGCATTTTTATATTTATCTAGATTTTTGGTTGTTATAATTCTTCCCCTCTAAAAAAATTGGTCGCGAAATTAATGTCAAAACTTAAACGGAAACGTACCAAATCGCGAAAAGAAACGTGGATAGTCACTCCGCATCATTTCTTCGTTTTTCCCAAGTAGCCACACTCTCGAAATGATTCTTTCAAAGAACTTTAACAAAACGAAAGGTTTTAGTTCTGATGTAGTGTAAATAAATGAGATAACATGAATTGAATCTGTTGATTCCAATAAATACCAGAAACAATAACCGAGATAACAAATTAAATCTGTTGATTCCAATGAATACCAGAAACAATCTTCCAACTATCGTTGATTCAAAAGAATACCGACAATCAGGCAAATTCCAACAAGTGTTGATTCAAATGAATACCGACTATTAAGAGAATCTTAGCAAAACAGCAAATAATAGATTAAAGCAAAATCTTTTATTACCAAAACTCAAAGATATCTTAATACAAAGAAAGGTTCCAATATTTATAGGAAAACTAAAATCAATCTAAATAAAGATTGATTTGACTTTTCTTTTCCTTAAGAACTTTAACAAAATGAAAGGTTTTATTTCTCATGACTCGCTCTTAACGATCTAAAATACCCTTAGGCTCCTCAACAAAAGATAAATCTTCCCGAAATTATATGTTGCGGATACGACACAACATGCAACGGATGATAGTTGTAACCCTCAAAAGAGATAGATGAAACACATTATGAGCACGAGTAAACTGTAAAGGTAATGCCAAATGATATGGAATTTTTCCAACTCTATCTAAGATTTCGAACGAACTAATGAATCGCGGACTTAATTTCCCTTTTAAACCAAAACGTTAAACAACTCTACACGGAGATACCTTAAGAAACAAATGATCCCCGAGTTTAAATTCTAAAGCTCTTCATTGATGATCAACATAGCTCTTTTGTTGTAACTGAGCTTTCTTAAGTTTCTCTTTAGCAATGACTAACTTTTTTATGCGTCACCTCAACTGTTTCAGGACCATCTATAACAAACTCTCCGACTTCATTAAAAATTTTCTATCACTCCTCGAGACATCCTATGACTCCGATACGTTCACATTATGTCATGTAATTATTATCACGTTGGCTAGACGTCATAATAATGACATCACATAAACATGCCCTTATCGTTATCATACTCTATCTTAAGTCATAACCAAAATAATCTTATCTAATATCTCATGCTACTATTTCTTAATCGCTTACTAATATTTCAAACAAATAGGTGTTCTACACTTTCAGTCATATAAATCTTGAAAGAATCCCCTTTGATTCTTGCAAGCCAACAAAACACCTGGACACGAACAAAATCCCAAAAGTATGATCACAACCCAAAATAATTAGGTTAGGCTAGCCTCCAACCTTTGTATATTGTTGCAGAAAGAAAACTAGATTTGGAACTTGATTAGGTTTTGATTTTAGAGATCACGAAGATGATGAGTATAGAAGTGATTATATAAGTGGGGCGTACAACTGATTACACGAATGACATGGGATTTGAGGAGGTATATTTGACCGAGTATACCTATGACAAGTTGAGACGTGGGTTTTAAACTCATTATAATCTACAAATATTATTTATAATGTATTGCAGTAATGCTAATGTAGGTAGTGGTTTATTCTATATCTTTTCTTTTATTTATATTAGAGGTAGCATTTTTATATTTATCTAGATTTTTGGTTGTTATAATTCTTCCCCTCTAAAAAAATCAGTCGCAAAATTAATGTCAAAACTTAAACGGAAATGTACCAAATCGCGAAAAGAAACGTGGATAGTCACTCCGCATCATTTCTTCATTTTTCCTAAGTAGCCACACTCTCGAAATGATTATTTCAAAGAACTTTAACAAAACGAAAGGTTTTAGTTCTGATGTAGTGTGAATAAATGAGATAACATGAATTGAATCTGTTGATTCCAATAAATACCAGAAACAATAACCGAGATAACAAATTAAATCTGTTGATTCCAATGAATACCAGAAACAATCTTCCAACTATCGTTGATTCAAAAGAATACCGACAATCAGGCAAACT
>BQNB010154775.1:0-15473 GCA_026074375.1 Tanacetum coccineum | reverse complement strand
AAACTGATCGGTTTCTTCTCGACCTTCCGTTGCAAATAGAATCCAACAAGTTCTTCATCTAGTGGTTGAAACCGAAAACCGGGAAATGGGACATCATCATGATCAACAAACTCACTATTACAAATACATTTTTTACTCAACTGCTTTCGAGTATCCATAGATTCTTATGAAAAAGTTTCTATGTGGTTTAGTGCTTGATCTTTTGTCTTTGTGTGTGTGTATTATATGGAGCTAGTAGTGAGATTTTATGTGAAGAGCTGAGGGTTTGATGATGAGCTAGTAGTGAGATTGTCTTTGTGTGTGTGTATTATAAGGGATGACGAGCATTGACTTGGTGGTGTTTTAAGGGCCCAGAAATCTAAACTTTTTCAAACTTGTAATAAGTTTGTTTTCCTCCCACACAAGTTCTATCATTGAGATGAGAATTAGAACATATATATACGCAACAAACAATTTGAAAAAAATATATTCAAATTGTTAGCGAATATCATATTTCAATATTAGATATTTCTTTATAATTGTTGATTTGTATGGGTTATATTAAATGTAATTAAATAATATTTAGTTGCCATAATGAAACTTCGTAGGATAATATATCTTGATGCGAGATCTAATTTCTTTAAGAGATAGTGTTTAGGTAAAGAATTATAGTAATAATTACATAATCATACCTAAATTAAGAGTTGATCCTACTTGACCTCTGTTATAAATAGAGGATTACCGACATTCTTCGTTCATGGTGATCTTATCTCTCGCATCGAGTAAGTTTTAAGGTGATGCTTTATATTATTTGATCGTTCATATTAAGATTATATGTTTTTTGGGATAAATTAATCAACATGTTGTTGGAATATGTTAGTCGGTTCTGCAAGTTAAACGTTAGAAATACGTGAGCCTACTGGGGCACACGCATTAAACACTTAGAGTATGTTTTACTTCACGATAAATATTTGAATAGTCGTTATTTACCGTTACTTGTATAACTAGTGTAACGAATATTTAAATAATAAACCAAGAGACTAAATTGGACAAAACCCTAACCCTAGGGGTGCCCTTTGATTGGCCGGCCCATATAAGGATTCTAGAAGGGTGTTTGGTTTAATTTTTGGAGATAAGGAAAGTATATTGTGATAAGAATAGAATTAGAGGATATCTTGTTTTACAAGACTAGGGTTGGGAGCCTATATATACCCTCACCCTATACCTCATAATTCATTCATTCACAATACCAAAATATCCCTAAAATCTTCCTTGTTCTCTCTCTCCCTTCACCAAAATCGAACCAACAACCCCTAAGGGTTTTCGGTTCTTCTCCCTTCACCGAATTCGACAAAACCCTTATAGGGTATTCGGTTTTTCTTGTCCTCTTTGCTAGACGGTTCAAGACTCTTACAAAGGTGTTTGTTTGGCACTCTCTTTGCTCGGTGAATACACAAACCCAATTAGGATTTCGGTTTTGTGTTATTCAGTTCAACCGAATTAGGATAAAACCCTAATTAGGGTTTTAGGCAATTTCGGTCCAAGTCAAGGAGTGTTTGGTTTTCGATTGCAAGGCTCACAAGGGTGCGTTTGGTAATCGGTGTAAACACGTGGTGTTTGGTTCGTGAAGGTTGACTAGCAATCGACTCATACTTGGTTGACGTGTTTGTGAGAGCAACCATAGAGGTGTTAATTTAATCACTCGTTTCAAGATCAAGATCGGTGTTAGTTTATTGATTTAATTCAATAAACTAAACGTTAGAAAATTACTTGTTTAATTTATATGTGTTAATCTATATGCTAAAACTAGATCTGTTTCGCTGTGTACTCGTAGCTACTTTGTTACGAGTACATATATAAAAGATCTTGATTTTATTTATGGTAACTAAAATCTTTTATTTTTTGAAACTAGATCTTTTACATATTTGTATGATTTTGTTTCCTTATCCGGCCATAAGACCTACTCAATCACTTTTGTGATGAATGAGGCGATCTAGGCACATTGATGAAAACCTAGTGAGGGTCTTATGGTTCTCTAATTGGGGAAGACTCGCTTGAGAACTCGGATTTTACATGGCTACCTGTTATGTTAATGTCATCTTATGTATTTGTCTTTATGTGCATATTTTTACTTGATTACTCGTATACGCGCCTAATATGTATGCAATATGGACTAATACTTATAGTGAAAGATGATATTAAAACTAGTCTATTAATTACACGTTTAAATACTTGTTCATTGTGACCCATTATTTGTTTCGTGCAAAATTTGATTTTGGGAAAATTAATAAGACTCTAAACTATGAACTTGATTTCAAGAATATTTAAAAACTAGACGCTATGGACTCATGGGAAGTATGGCTCATCCACTAAAACAAACTATAATAGAAGTTTAAGGCGGAAGTGGTCAACACTCCTAAAGAACTCAGGTTTTTAATACGCTTCGTGCTGACCTGATTCTCCGCTTCTTTATGCGTTCGATTGGAGTTACCGTAAACCATGGCATGTCACTACAATGTCATTATTAAAGGTTTTTAAAATTAGTGTTACAAAGTTGTTTTGCATGCCTTTTTGTACACCTTTTTAACACATTTATGTGCATACCCTTTTGAAAATTTTAAGTCAATGGCACCCAACCAAGAAAACGTGCAGTTGGTTTGACCTCTCTGGTTAGACCTCATGGTCATTCCAAACCCATGGCAATTACGGTTCACTGGTCAGTCCTCTAACTATTTTTGCTCGTTCTTGCTTGGTAGACTTAAATCCGGTTACTTGGTCAGACCTCGGACTTGAGGCATAAGATGAGAACTAACCATGCTCCTCATACATTATTATATGATGTACTAATTCTAGACTGGTCCTCATAAGATCTCTAAAGTGCCACAAATGCAAATTAACGCTCGTACGCTTCTCTTGCCCTACTTTTTTTCCCTCCTGCTTCAGACCTCTGGATAAATAAGTGGGAGGTCAAGTTGGATCTTAGTCTTAATTAGTAAATTGATTGGGTAGTTAATTCTATTAAGAATTTAATTATTGAATATACTAAATTAAACTTTCTATGTTCTGATTAATTGTGTTATTGTAACATAATTTGTAAATGAAAGTTTATTTTCTCATAGTAGACAAACATAGTCTCTTTTCCTGGTAAGAAGAGTGAGACTTACTCTTATATCTTCTCATTGGTTGACAAGAATAATATAGGGTTATAATTGAATTATTATCAGTTATATTTAAACTTAATTTTAATCTTTCATTACCCTCTTTCGGTTTTGAAATCTTTGAAAGATAAAATATTTTATGTAACTAGAGTACATTTTGTTTATAGCTACCAAAATAACGACATCTTGCACTTGTCACGATGTAAGAGTTTAAACGGCAATGAGTAAATAAAATTGCTAGCATGTATTCTAGGTAAATTTTCTTGGACTCATTTCATTTCTTATATTGCTAAACATCCTTGTGGCTAGGCAGACAGCTAAAATGTTCAAGTTAATGAAAGCATGAATGGCTAGTCCCTCATCTACATAAGTAGAAATTTATATACTCAGTTCAATACCTAAGTACATTGCTACTTGTAGGCATTTTGAGTGAATAGTAAAGTAAATAAATCGCTATTTGCTTTCTACTAGTGATGTAACACTTACAATGTTGACAAATCCAGTGAGAGTTTGCATTTTATTACTGGAAATACATTCATCAAATGTTGTCAATTTTAGTAGGAGCTACAAGATTTATTTCTTTGTTAGTTGCCCATAGTATTTCTAGCTTGCTTTGAAACAATTCATTACTTTCTGAATACGAACGACCATGGTATAAGGAAAATTGCATTTTATTTTATAGATAACCCGTTGTCTTTTCCGATGTTGCTTTCCTGAGCATTAATCTATAGAATAATAAATTCACTACTCCTAATATTAACATTATGGTTTGATAATCTACTTTTAATATCTATGACTATATCATGCATTGTTTTATATTTCGAGCGTGTATAGTTACTGTAGTAAATATGTTGTCCCGTACACAAGTGGGAAAATCTCAAGGTGTGTTGCACCGAACAACATTATAACGTTTGATTATTGGCTTCTCTTGACTGCATGGTAAGAAAACTAATAATTCTACTAGGACTTAAACACACGAGGTGTTTGTTGCCCTATTACATTCAACAGTGAAGATATGATGTAAAGCTACTTCAATGTTTTGACTACATGTTTTAGTCAATATAATTATGGTTCGGTAATATAATCATAATTACAAAGTAGGTAATTAACTTGAAATTACTATTGAACTCAAGAGTTTGTGTTCATAATTACTTTAGTTAGTATAATTATGTTTACTTGTTAAGACATAATTATAAAGTCCTTGGTTTATCAATGACTCATAACATAAAGTAAGTATTAAAATTGTTTTATCTTCATGAGTAACACATGAACAATAAGGTCCTTGAATTATTCAAAGACTTATAACGTATACTTGACATGTTCTGGTTTCTTGAAACACATGAACATAGAGGGTGGGGGGGAAGTTATGTATTATTCAAAGTTTTACGTTATAGCATGCACTTGGTTTTAAAATACTTTGTATTCAATTTGGCTCAACCCAATTGGTGAGTATTTGATCCAAATGGAATTAAGTTGTCTAGGGAATTCTGATGGAATCTCACAATTCTAATACTCATAGAATACGACATTATTATGGTATGTCTAATGTGTTGAAACAAACTATATTCATGTTGTTTGATTTCTGATAACTTAAATGGCTCTACCTCCAAATCGATCAAGGTTAGAATTTTGCATGTGTCATGGATACACTCAATCTAGTTCCAACCTAGAAGGTATTCAAGACATTATCTATTTATGGATGGGATAAATCCCATTATGTCTTGTTTAAAGTTTTGAAATTTGTTAATATCTTATGAAGAATATTATTAACAAACTATAAATGAGAACTGTAAAATGCATTTTGTTGTCCCAATTAAGAATAAGTTATTGTTGCTTAAATACTTAGTATTTAGAGAAGTATCTCTTCTTACAAAAGTAAGTGGGAGTATCTATATATCTTGAAGATATTCAAGAACAAAATATATAACCTTCTGAATTCACTTGCGGATGTCATACTAAGGTTAAAAATGAAAATGTCAAACTAAAGTATAATGTAACTCGCATTCGTAAATCCGCGAGGATACCTCATCAATAGAATGATATTTTAATATCAATGCTGAGGAATATAAGTTAGAGGGTCATAATAAGCCTGCTAACTAATAAGATGAATTATCACATCTTGAATCTAATAAATATCTTAGAACTATGAATGGCAAGATGGAGTCCTTAAAAAGACAATCAATGTTTGATCTTGATTGATCTTTTACCAAACAGTTAAACAGAAAGGTGAGAATGAGTTTCATTTGAAGAAAGGCTCATAAGGACAAGGTTGTACACATATTAATGCCTGACTGATGACAAGAGTTTTTTAATCTCACTCAAGCAATTAAATATGATTAAATCTTTCTTTTCTACACGCATTAATTATTTAAAGATAACTAATTGTCATACAGGTTTTCTTGAATCTGCAATATGGCGAATTAAGGAACATAAATCTTTCCTTAATGATTATCTTGCGAGGGCGTGTAATCAAAAAGGGTTATGAGTCTATATTTTTAATATGAAAATTAAGTTTTATAACTCTTTTCTTTATGATTACCTTTTGCGAGGATGGTGTGTAATCAAAAGGTTATGAGTCTATATTTTTTAAAATGATATTAAGTTTTATAAGTTCTTTTCTTTATGGATTACTTTTGCGAGGGAGGTATGGTGTGTAATCAAGGGAGTTACTCGAGAATTAACATAATCTTATAAAGTATACAAGATAAATTATACATCTAAGGGTGGATTGAATCATGCATTCTAAGGAGCTGTGATCTTAAGTTTAATCGATAATTTGTTTCGCATTAACTTAAGATAACCTCTTGCATGTACACTGACATCAAGTAGGTAAGCACTTATGTTTTTTCCTTAAAATTATTCTGTTGTGTATCATTATTTTAAAGGCATCATTCCCATTAAAGCTAGATATTAGTCACTTTGACGATTGGAATAAACTTCACTTGGGACATTTTAGGAAATAAACAAACCAACTCCTTGGAATTAATGTTCATGAAATAAACATATGCGGAAAGTAAGTCCAAAACAATGCATACATCATTGAAGCAAGTTCTAAATGAGAGAGAGATAGATAGATACTTTAAGATAATCTAATACATGAATGGAAACCTATATTGTTGTTTTTTAAGCTAAATATTGATTCATCTCTATAATTATTATATTGTGTACACGATCTGGTTGTTACTTTTTGCACAAGAGCAAGATGATTTGATAACAACAACAAACATCCTAATTGAGGGTGTTTAATATGATTGATAGCAACAATATCTAATTGTAGTGATTTTAGATGATAGAGAGAATACAAAGATTTACGAATTAAATAATGCATAATGTTGTTTGTAAACTGAGTCTAGAGGAATAATCAATTCTAGTTTTAAGTAGGATATTGATAAATAATGCTAACTAGTAATGCTCAGTAAGGCATTGTTGCATTATCACATAAATAAATAAGAATTCCTATCACATTTTAAGAACTATAAAGATGACCGCCTGAAGATAAGAATGTTGTTTACTTCAAAATACCCCATTAAGGTATGTCACATTTTCATACTATGATACTTGCTAATATATGCAAAAATATACATACGGACACTCATCATCCTTTACAAAATCTCGTGTGCAATTTGAAAAAAACAGTATTTCGAAAAGTCTTACTCAGATAAAACTTGCCTTCTAGCTCGTCTTGCTAAAGAAAATCGTTCAGATGTCAAGATACATGGACTTCAAACTCGCTAATTCAGTTTCATGCATCATCTATTTTAGTATCTTGGATCAATTGGGATTGTCCCCCTCCTGCTCATTTTTATTTCTGATGAATAAAGTATGTGGTATTTGTATTTATATATATAATGTAATTGTTTATCTTATATTGCGCATGTTAAATCCATGAATGATTGTTTCAGTTCTAATATGTCCATTGCGGTTAACAAATATTGGAATATTGTTACATAAGGCAAATAGTGAGGGTGGTTATATTCTTTTTGAATTTTTGGTTGTTCTGCCAAACTCATATGTTATTCACAAGGGTTGCATATTGGACACCCCAACTTTTATATATTTACTTTTGGATCCTTGTCATAAGTAAAATATCGAAAATGGTTAAATAAGTCATCCTTAGACTTGAGATACAAACAAGTTCTTCGATGTTATTAGTATCACTTTTGATTATAAGTCAATCGCTAACCTAAAAACTGTTAGTATTAACGGGCTATTTTTGGAAGTGAATGTGATAGCAGCATCTACATACACTTGTAGTCAACAAAGACATTTGTCGACTACCACTTGATATGTGCACAAGAATGATTCCAGGCGCTTTCTCCAGAAATTATTAGATGATTGTGTTGGCTCGGAACGCCGCACCTAAAAGTGTTATTCAAGATTTTCTTGTTACGTTTGGTAGGGATTACTGAATTAACTTTTTTATAACAAGAAACTCAAATGGGTTAAACTTGAGATGGAGTGAGTTAGGATCCATATACATGATTTAACGGTATATGAACAAAGGGATGATAATGGCAAGTAATAAACTAGCCAATATAAGCGTGAGAATTGTTTCTTTGAAAACTAATATCTCAAGTATTTCTAATTTAAGGTAATGTGTGTGTTTGCTAGAGGTTTCAATTATCCTATACGCAGCGACTTCCTGCTACTCGCTCCAAGTAGGAGCTGTTAGAATATGTTAGTCAGTTTCCGGGGATATACGTTTTCGAAATATGTGAGCATATTGGGGGCAACGCATTAAACACTCTTCAGAGAAATCACTGTTTTTACTTTAACGATTATTATTCCCTAAATAGTCGTTATTCTTACCCGTCCTACTTGTAAACCCCACCTAGTGTACACGAATATTTCCCAAATAATAACGCTCACCCCTCCCAAGGTCTACTTGGACCAAACCCTAAGAGTGCCCTTGTTGGCCTGGGGCCCGGCCCCTACTAGGAGATTCTATACAGGGGTTGTTTGGTTTCTATTTTTGGAGATAAGGAAAGTATATATGTGGATAAGAATAGAATTAGAGGATATCTTGGGGTTTTATATTAAATAGGGTTGGAGTGCTTATAATATAGCCTCACCTATACCTCAGTAATCATTCACAATACCAAAGATCCTTAAAATCTTCCTGTTCTCTTTCTCCCATTCACAAAATGGAACCATACAACCCTAAGGGGTTTTCGGGTTCGTCTCCTTTAACGAATGCGATAAAAAAAACACTTATTGGGTAATTTCGGGTTTTTTTTTTCTTGTCCTCCTTGCTTAAACGGTTTCGAGACTCTTACGAGGGTATTTGTTTGGTCTCTCTTTTTGCTCGGCGAATACATAAACCCAATTAGGATTTCAGTGTTGTGTTATTCAGGTCTAGCCGTATTAGGATAAAAACCCTAATTAGGGTTTCTAGGCAATGTCGATCCAAGGTAAAGGTGTGTGTGGTTTTTGATACAGGGCTCACTAAGGTGGGTAGGTAATCAGTGTTAACAGGTGTTGGTGTTTGGCGTTCGATGAGTTAACTTGCAATAGACCTCTTATTGGGTTGTTCTGGTTTGGTGTGAGCACCGTATAGGTGTAATTTAAGCACTTGTTTCAAGTTCAGATCGTATGGTCTTGTTTAGTTTATTGATTTAATTCAATAAACTAAAGGTTAGTAAATTACTTGTTTAATTTAAATGTGTTAATCTATATGCTAAAACTAGATCTATTCTGCTGCGTACTCGTAGCTAATTTGTTACCTAGTATGTTAAATCTAACACATGTGGCATCCGAGCATGGTCTATTAATTATAATATGTAACGATGTTAGTATTGATGATATATGATATTATGGCCATTATTTATGATATTATGGCTTGTAGGACTTTTCCTTGTTCTATAATCTAATGGCTGTTAATAAGATCCCCCAGATTTTTTTCTTTTAAATTCCACCACGTCAACCTAAAATTAAATCATTTTATCATAACATTTCAAATTCAATATTAAACAAAACCCAATCCTGATTTTCAATTTAGGAGATCTCCCTTTCTATCCAATATTTGTCATTAATTTAAAGATCAATCTTCATCATTTTAACATTTGGTGCTTATTATTATGGAATGATTTGTCAAAGGAGTTGATATATCCTAGATTTCTACGTCGATTTTGGTTACAAATTTTCCGGAAGTTTACCCCAAAGTCTTTTCCATCTATTGCAAGGTATTTATGGTCACATGTTGTGGACAGTTTCATCCTTTGAAGAGGTCCAGAGAAGGTAAAAGATTTGGTTTGGTTCGGTCTTATTCAATGTCTTTAATGGGGAGAGTAAACCGGTTTTGACCGGTTCGGTTCCTCGGGTTCAAACCGGTTCCGGTTCGAAAACCGGTTTATTTGTGCACCTCTAGCTCCTGCGAATAGGAATCCTAAGAGTGGTAAGCCTGAACATGTTAAAAAGGATGGTGGGAATAACAGGAATGGGGCCTTTACTCCTAGAATGGGTGTTGGCTCCATGGAGAACGGTAAATCGTTTGTTGATGTGTTATCAAGCAAGAATAGGTCTGAATCTATGGAGAGTGAATCTTCTACAGCGATCGTGTTAGACGATGATTGTCTTTATTCCAAAGATTTGTCCAAGTCCTTATTTGGCAGGGTGAAAGAATAGGTCTGAAGGTTTTGATGATTTGACAATTCGCTACATAGGAGAGTTATGGATCATACTTGAGTTTGAATCAGTTAAGTCTAAAGACTTATTTAGAGATAATACTGGGGCAGTTTCATGGTTCTCGGTGTTGAGGCAAGCGTCTAACAATTTTATGCCTGAAGGTAGAATCGTTTGGGTAGAAGTTGAAGGTATCCCTTTTAAAGTTTGGTCGGGAATACTTTTAATAGGATTGCCGCCAAGTGGGGAGAACTTTTAGACTTTGACGATCAAGAAGATTTGTATTTCCACTCCAAGAGATTGTGTATCTACACAAAACTTCGTTTGAATATATTTGAGAATTTCAAAATAGTTTACCGAGGTAAGGTGTGTTGGATTTGTGCTAAAGAAGTTCCGGGATGGATTCTGGAGTTTTTGGATGATTCGGATGATGAAAGCCAGTCAGAAGTGGGAATTAACGATCATGAACATTTAGGTCATGATAAGCATAGTTGTGGGGAGGATAATGATGTGAATGAGGTGGTCGAGACACTGTTCGACGAATCTTCTGGTGAGAAGAAAAATCATTCAGAGGATCCATTCGGCTTTTACTCGTTGCTCAATAAAAATAAAGATGATACGTATGTTAATGGAACTGAAGACGATCAAAGTATTAAATACCCACCGGGGTTCACACCGGTAGCTGAAAATAGAGAATTTAATTTAAGCAAGGAGAATGTTAGGAGTACCAATGTGGAGAATTTACAACAGGGGGATGATGTTGAGATTCTGGATGAACAGAAAGATATTCATGATGTGAAAGGCTATAATACTCAGGATTCAGTGTCTGCTTGTTCAGGAAAATTCAAAAGATCTGCGGCACCGGAAACAGGAGGTTCTATTTTATGCTTATTGGAGGAATTAGTTAAGGTGGGTCATACTATGGGATATAACATGGAGGGTTGTATGAATAATATGACCGAGATAATTGAATCACAAGGAGCGGCTGGGGTTTTTCGATGAATTTCTTATCATTGAATATTCAAGGCCTAGCCCAAAAGGCCAAAAAAGATTGGGTCAAGGAGTTGTGTGTCAAGAATAGAGTTAATTTTTTAGCTCTTCAAGAAACAAAGGTGGAGAGAATTGATTTACTTAGTGTGAAATTATGTTAGGGTAATTTATGCTTTGATCATGTTCATAGTGATTCCGTGGGAAAATCGGGAGGGATCTTGTATGTGTGGGATCCGAATTCCTTTTGTAAAAACAACGTAACTGTTTTCGACTACTTTGTCATTATTCGGGGCGTGTGGTTGAAGACTAATGTTAATCTCCTTATTGTTGTCGTGTATGCTCCTCAGGATTCGCGTGATAAACGCATGCTTTGGGATTACTTAACTCATGTTTCTAGTCAGTGGGATGGTGAGGTAGTAATGATGGGCGATTTCAATGAGGTGAGGTTTAAATCGGACAGGTTTGGTTCGGTTTTTAATGTTCGTGGGGCGGATGTGTTTAATTCCTTTATTGCTAATGCGGGCCTTGTTGAGGTTCCTCTAGGAGGAAGTGCTTTTACATGGAGCCATAAATCAGCTACTAAGATGAGCAAAATTGATAGGTTCCTTATCTCGGATGGTCTGATGAATACTTGCCCTAATATTAATGCTATTACATTGGAGCGATATTTATCGGATCATCGTCCCATTCTATTTCGTGAGTCTACATATGATTACGGGCCGATTCCTTTTCGTTTCTATCATCACTGGTTGGCATTGGACGGGTTTGATAATTTTGTGATCGATATTTGGAGGAATACTCCTGGTGATAAGTCTAATGCTATGCGAAATTTGATGTATAAATTGAAATTTCTCAAAGTAAGGATTCGGGGATGGCTTAGTACGAATAGAAACAGTACAAAGGCCGAGATCACTAGGCTTATAGGGGAGCTAGCGAAATTGGACGAGGTCATTGATAATGGTAACGCTACGGACGACACTGTTCCTAGAAGACTGGAGGTCCTGAATTCGATTCAAAATCTTAATCAAATCCAGGCAACGGAAGCGGCTCAGAAGGCCAAAATCAAATGGTCCGTGGAAGGAGACGAAAATGTTCGATTTTTTCACGGGATGATTAACAAGAAGCGTAGTCAACAGAATATTCGGGGCGTCATGATAGATGGTAAGTGGATCGAAGAGCCGTCTAGAGTTAAAAAACAGTTTTTTCAGCATTTCCGAGATAGATTTGACGAGCCTAAAGATGACCGAGTTCGTATTGATATGTGTTTTCCGAGATCCTTATCGAACGAACAAAAGGATGACTTGGAACGTATGGTGTCTATGGAGGAGGTGAAGAGGGCGGTGTGGGACTGTGGGACGGACAAGTCCCCCGGCCCGGATGGATTCTCGTTTGGTTTTTATCGTCACTTTTGGCCAACGATTGATAACGAGGTATTTGAGGCAGTTAAATATTTTTTCATCCATAATAACTTCCCAATTGGCTGTAATTCGGCGTTTATTGCATTGATTCCAAAAATCCTTGATGCAAACATGGTGAAAGATTTTAGGCCTATTAGTCTAATCGGAAGTATATACAAGATTGTCGCCAAAATCCTCGCGAATCGCATCGTTGGGGTTTTAGATGACATTGTGAATGAAGTGCAATCTGCGTTTATTGCGGAGAGACAAATCTTGGATGGCCCGTTCATCCTTAATGAGGTTATGCATTGGTGTAAAACTAAGAAGAAACAAGCGTTATTCTTTAAAGTGGATTTTGAGAAAGCGTATGATACGGTTCGGTGGGATTTTCTGGACGATGTCTTACATAAGTTCGGATTTGGTAACAAGTGGCGGTTGTGGATTCAAAGCTGCTTACGATCGTCTCGTGGTTCCATTATTGTAAACGGTAGCCCAACGGAGGAATTTCAATTTTTTAAAGGTCTCAAGCAAGGTGATCCGCTATCTCCTTTCCTATTTATTCTTATTATGGAAAGTTTACATCTCTCATTTCAACGAGTGGTCGATGCGGGTATGTTATTTTAATTGACCAAAACATCAGATTGGTGGACGTTTTTGTGTTTGTAGGTGAGATTGGGGATTTGGTAAATGTACCTAATGATGGGAAATGTTCTTTTTTGCGCATGTAGAGGTGATGAGGCGCGGTCGAGGGAAATTGAAAGAAGCATTTGTGCTAGATAAGTAACCATGGTTACCTCCTTTAAGAGGATGGGTGTGTGCTTTTAAATAGTTGGTGTGTTTAATGTTTTCCGATTAGATTCGCGTCGCTGAATGAGGATTTTTGGTGGGTTTGACGTTGAGTTAAGGAGATGTTGCAAGCATAACCTTGGATATTTTAATCAGAAGGGGTTGTTGTTAGTCGTTGGTATGTTGTCGCGAATTCATTAAAAATTAACATGTTTTATAGCTGGGTAAAAGAGCGTAAGTAGTGTGCTAGAGTGCTCTTGTTATATCGTATTTGTTCAATTGGAGGAGTCGTTGTCAGTGTCCTCTTGAGACTTGATTGTCCGCAAAATTGATGTAATGGAATTTTCAACTTGAATCCTTGTTTTGCATTATTCTGTGAGAATTGGGTTGAATGTGTTAGCGATACAGGTGGGGCTCAAGCGGAAGCAGTTTGGGACACGCTTCATTTTGGAGTGCTGCATAGATGAAGGGAGAGGACTGTGTGCTTGTAGTATCTAATACTTTTTGAGTTGTCGAGTTGGAAGGTGTCTAGGCTTGTCGGAAGTAGATGCGGGGGGTGCGCTCGCAGAAACGCCTTGAGGTTTGGGGTGTGATTATGTTTTAGAGATTCGTTTACGCGCATTATTAATATTTATATGACGGGGTTGTGTGTAGATGTTTTAAACTAGTGTTTTGATCTTGTTGTTGGGTTTGACTTGTTTTTTAGTGGAGAAGGTTGAGAGGAGAGAGAAGAAGAGAAGATGCGCACCAAGCTGGGCCTTACCTATGGCGAAAAGGGTTGACACGAACACGTATATTGATATATTTTGTGTGCTGTTGTAGATGTGGTTGAAGACTAACGTTAATCTCCTTATTGTTGTCGTGTATGCTCCTCAGGATTCGCGTGATAAACGCATGCTTTGGGATTACTTAACTCATGTTTCTAGTCAGTGGGATGGTGAGGTAGTAATGATGGGCGATTTCAATGAGGTGAGGTTTAAATCGGACAGGTTTGGTTCGGTTTTTAATGTTCGTGGGGCGGATGTGTTTAATTCCTTTATTGCTAATGCGGGCCTTGTTGAGGTTCCTCTAGGAGGAAGTGCTTTTACATGGAGCCATAAATCAGCTACTAAGATGAGCAAAATTGATAGGTTCCTTATCTCGGATGGTCTGATGAATACTTGCCCCAATATTAATGCTATTACATTGGAGCGATATTTATCGGATCATCGTCCCATTCTATTTCGTGAGTCTACATATGATTACGGGCCGATTCCTTTTCGTTTCTATCATCACTGGTTGGCATTGGACGGGTTTGATAATTTTGTAATCGATATTTGGAGGAATACTCCTGGTGATAAGTCTAATGCTATGCGAAATTTGATGTATAAATTGAAATTTCTCAAAGTAAGGATTCGAGGATGGCTTAGTACGAATAGAAACAGTACAAAGGCCGAGATCACTAGGCTTATAGGGGAGCTAGCGAAATTGGACGAGGTCATTGATAATGGTAACGCTACGGACGACACTGTTCCTAGAAGACTGGAGGTCCTGAATTCGATTCAAAATGTTGGGAATTATAATTTGAGTTGATTATGACAAAACATATTAAAGATGGAAGACCTACAAGACAAAGCTGGAATAACATTAATGCTGATTGAAGACTGGTCAAATAGTATTTATGATGATTGAAGACTGGTTAAATAAGTCAAATAGTATTTATGATGATTGAAGACTGGTTAAATAAGATTGATCTTATCTTGTCTTGTAAACCCTAACCCCTCTAGTATATAAAGAGGGGTAGGCGTCTAGGTTAGAGGTATCCATCATAGTTAGATCTCTCCAATGAGAGTCTAATAGTTAACTTATTAGTTTATGTAATAGTTCATAGTCGACTGATTAAAGTCGAATAGTTTATAGTTTATTAGTTTATGAATAAAAACCTTGTTCATAACATTGTTGTTCTAATTTGTTATTCCGCTGCGTGATCAATGTTATGATATCCTAGATGGGCAAAATGATCTATGAAGCCTACAATTAAGGTTTCAACACAAAATCTTAATCAAATCCAGGCAACGAAAGCGGCTCAGAAGGCCAAAATCAAATGGTCCGTGGAAGGAGACGAAAATGTTCAATTTTTTCACGGGATGATTAACAAGAAGCGTAGCCAACAGAATATTCGGGGCGTCATGATAGATGGTAAGTGGATCGAAGAGCCGTCTAGAGTTAAAAAACAGTTTTTTCAGCATTTCCGAGATAGATTTGACGAGCCTAAAGATGACCGAGTTCGTATTGATATGTGTTTTCCGAGATCCTTATTGAACGAACAAAAGGATGACTTGGAACGTATGGTGTCTATGGAGGAGGTGAAGAGGGCGGTGTGGGACTGTGGGACGGACAAGTCCCCCGGCCCGGATGGATTCTCGTTTGGTTTTTATCGTCACTTTTGGCCAACGATTGATAACGAGGTATTTGAGGCGACAAAAATCCCTGATGCAAACATGGTGAAAGATTTTAGGCCTATTAGTCTAATCGGAAGTATATACAAGATTGTCGCCAAAAT
>BQNB010154774.1:0-15473 GCA_026074375.1 Tanacetum coccineum | reverse complement strand
AAATAATCAACTAGATATTTTAATTAAAATTTTACTTAGGGAAAACTATTTAACCCCCTCCCCCCTTCTAGTTTTCACACCTCATTCCCTTCTTCTTTTACCCCCCAGCCTGTGTCTAGGTGATTCTGACCTGTCACGTCTTATCGTGGAGAAGACGCTGGGGTTTGGTTCAGGACTTCTGGACATGCTACGAGAACGTCTGGACCTTCGTCCCCTTCCGTGCTCCCCTCTAACGTTTGGTGTTCTGGACTTAAAGTGTTGTGACACTTCTTGGATCTTTGAGTTTCTTCCCGAACACCCTTCAAAGTAAAGACGCGCCTTCACTTCTTTCAGCTTGTCTTGCTATGCTTTCTCTTTGTGAACCTTTTTAGCTATGATTGGCAATAACTGGTGGTAATACTTATCACAGTATTCTCGAAGAGCTATGTTAGATGCGGGTCTATTCGGGTTCTATAGGGTTTGCTCATTCCTTTTCCCCATTGTGTTTTGCATGGCAGACGTGGTCAGGGTGGGGACAAGGTCTGCCGCTCACCATGGGTGAGTATTTTGAGAAACGCAGTTGTGCACTGGATCCTACAGATGACACCAACTTGTTAGTACAAAATGTGTGACTGGGTATTGAATGTCCTCAGATCGCTTGTTGGGCTGGACCTTCTAGTTCGCTCTACATTTCCCGTAAAATCATCCTTCTCGGGTCTACCGCTAATCGTTCGATCTTGTTGCTACCCTTCCTAAATACACTAGTATTGTTGAGATGATTTTTTCTTAAACAAAATTGAGGAGCGCCTAGTCAACGTCCGTTTTATAGCCCTTTTTTACGTATACAGAGGGCGGACGGATCCACGCGATTAGACTATCCGACCATTACCGAAGTAAGAAAACCAATGTTTGTTTGAGGTTTAGGCTCCTCGATTAATCTGTGTGGTGTATTGGGGAAAAACGAGAGTGTTCTTAAAAGAGTGATTACTAATATACCCCATCCATTTGATGTGTGATGTCTCAGAGTGATCTTCCTTCCTTTATGGCGAGTGTGAGTGAAATACTAGGGTTTCTTAGTATTTGGCCCTCCTATTTACGTAAATGAGAGTAAACCGTTAGCCTTACCGTAGGGACGGACCCCACGATTAGACTTCGACATGAGAGTAAGAAAACATGTTGTTAGAGGTGTGTGTGTATTGGGAAGAGTGATAAAATCATACCATTTGATGTGTCAGAGGATTCCTTTTATAGGCGAGTGAAATACTAGGGTTTCCTAGTATTTGGCCTATTTACGTAGTGGCCGGAGTGGGACCCTTGTCGGGCAAGGTTCCGCGATTATCGTGTCTGTAGACGCGGATTATCTTTCGCGAGCGTCAATGATGTGTCATTGTGTGGTGTTTATTTATAATAGTTCAAGTTTTAAATTTATATTTTGCCGACTTAACCAAAAATAACACTTTAACAGGCAGTGTACCCGGTCGGTGGTAGATTCGTGGTAAGTAGAGTGTCGAACACTTGAAGCGAGGTTAAATCTCTCAATTTATTTATATTTTGGTTATCTAATCTACGTTAATTCTAATCTAAGTCAAACCTATGCTAATCTTATGTTAGTTCTAATCCGAATTCTAAAAGGTAAAAGGAGGTTTTAGCCTGAGAGAATGGCACGGGTTTGTTTGGTGACTACAGTCAATTCAAGACACTTTAACCCATGCAAGCAAATTAACAAAAGATAAAAGAGCGGTCGAGACTTATGATAGAAAATTGTATTAGCCATCATTAATCTGATTAGAAGTTGGTTTGTTTATTCAGTGCAATGATTACTTATCTCGAAGAGGCATATCATTCTTAGACTTAGGCGGGACTTCATCCTAAGACCTAGACACATTAATTCTGTCACAATTAAAGCATCCGTATAAAGCATCCTTATTACTTGATTATAATCTATCTTAGGGATTAAAGAAATGGTGATCTTGTTAAACCCTAGCTCATAGAGACTTTACCCACTTACTGCTTAATGGCAATTTATACTCTAGTAGTCCATTTGTCCAACTATCCAATGGAATCAGAACATTACTTGTTGAATTATCTAGATTCACCTACTAGTCAACATGTTCAATAAACCAAAGGCAATTTTCGTTAACTAGTTAAGCCAGAAGCGTATCCTTAGCACGATTTTAGAAGGACAATACTTGTGATCCTATGTAACTAGATGTATAAATTAATATATGAAGAGCTATCCCGATATCTAGATTACTTGGTCTGTGATATTCCGTCTATAACACGTATCAAACAAATAACCCTTAAATGTATAATATATATAAAATACATATACGTATACGTAAGAAATGTATCTTACAAATTATTCTTAGGAAAGAATAATAAGTAATCAACGCTGGTATCGTTCTCCTCGGTGAGAGGTGAATAGAAATTCACGTTTATGTCGGGAATCGAGCTTGAATGTAATTAAAGATTTGATTTTGGATTCTATTTTTACTAATGAAAATGCAAAAGCAAATAAAGGCAAACAAACAATTAAAGCAAATAAGGATTTAAGCTAAAAACGTTAACGGGAATTTAAAACGCGACTAATTACCTAAATTATTAAAATTCAACCCTAAAAATTATTTTTTTATTTTTTATAAATCCTAAATGACTGAAAATAATTTTTGAGAAAATAAATTTATATTTTTATTTTGTTTGAATTAAAAACACTTTTAATTGAATTAAACATTTAAAAATGATTAAACTGATTATAAAAAATCTAAGAAAATTCACTGAAAATATTTAAAAAACTAATGAGGAAAATAATACTAGCAATAAGCCCTCATGGATAAGCGTAAAAATTAAGCTAATAAGCTTTATAATCAAAACGTAAAAAACTATTATAAATTTTAATGGGATGTAGGGGTCTTTTATGAAAAAAAACCACAGGGTTGCAGTGGTAATAAGTGGTTGTGTGTGTGAAGGACGAGGTCACAGGTTCGAAAAACCTGTGACCTTTCTTTGGTAAAAAGCATTTCTTTTATTTTTCTTTTGAAAAAGCTAAAAACTAAGTAAAAATAAGCAACTTTAATGCATGAACTTTTTAACAATGCTTCATGAATAAGCTTGAAAAAGATGTTTAAGACTACAGTTAGCAAAATTTCTAAGTTAAGACTCTAAATTAATTAAGACAGTTAGCATTTAGGACTTAATTAGAAGTGAAAACAAATATAAGCTGGAAATAGATCTTGATTAAGACTTATTAGGCACAAGGAACCAAATATAAGCAGACTAATTAAGCTTATGACTGACAGAAAGCTTTAAGAAAGATTGCTCAACAAGGGCTTTCAAAGACTTACACTTCTAATTTAAACTAAGACTAAGAATTAATAAGCATTAATTTTAAGCTAAAATTTGGAAACATATTTGGGACTAGCCTAAATTAGACACTAAAAAGACTAAGAATAAGCAAATGACAAAAGTAAACAAACACAATAAGCTAAAAAGACAGAGGGACTCTAAACAGATCGTAAAGGCCTAATATCAAAATCCAAGCTAGTAATAAAAACAATACGCTTAGGATAAGCTTTTGAATACCTAAAACAGATAACTAGTTACTAGACTCAAACGGACCACATATAAGCAGAATCAAAGCAAATTTAACTAAAGAATTAAGCTAGGAAAGACAGGACTCAAATGGCAGACCTGCTAAACCATTTTTGGACTTTTTGCAAATTTTATGACTACTCGTAACTTAACATGTAAAAAACTCTAAAACACTTGGGACACCACTACAAAAACTAAACCAGATTGAAAATCTACTGTAGTAAGCTGAATTTAATCACTTAATCTAAATTAAACTCTAACTTATCCACATTATGATCTGCAAGCTAGGTATTTAAGAACATCCTACAAACACTCTAACTTGATTGATTTTAAAAGTTAAGATGTTTAAAATGATACCTAAAAGAAAATTGACTTAAAACGGATGCTCAATGATGCATTTGGAACTAATTTTTGACACAAATACCACTCCTCAAATGGATTTTTAAGGAGATTATCAAATATGCAGTTTGAGACTTGAATGGACTAGGCAGACTTGAAAATTTTGATAAAAGAAAACTAGAAATATTAACAAAACTATTTTTTAGCTTACAAAAATACTTATTAACATTTGGTGCATATGAAATTCATTTAAAATGACTAAACAGCCTTGGCAAAGGGCATTTTACCTTGTTAACATTTCTTAATCCAAACACCCTTCTAAAACTTGATCCCTATGTTAACAGCTTAACATCAGCACTCATGATAAGCTATAATAATACTGAAACAAATTAAACTAAGATTATCAAGATTCATTAGAAGCAAAACACTTAGAAAAATTAAGACTATTAATAAAGCCTCTCTCTAATAAGCTAATTTTAACTACTATAATGAGGCAGATTCTAAACCAAAAACTTAAACTAATCTACATTTAAAACTAAGAATTTAGACCATATTTAGCTAATGTAAGACAAGATAAGCATGAAATAAGCAGAATGTAAGTAGAAAAACGAGTTAGCTTTGATAAGTTATAATGATTAGGCTCTAATAATAAAGGGAACGTGAACATACCTTAGTCCTTTGCTTAAACAAGGACATAAAATGCTCTTAGAGCTATTCTACAAGCTCCAGCTTATAGCCCATCCTTGTCTGGCTTATCTTCCATTAGCTTATTAAGACCCTTATTAAGTGCTTTTTGAGTAGTGATTAGGAGTTAAGGCTCAGTTAAGCTTTGTAAAGCTTAAACTAAGTGATGGTAAAGCTAACATAGGGTAATATAGAGCTTATGTTGAACTTAATTTAAAACATTAAGAACATTTGGGATTTGTCATTTTTTCGTTTAAAATAGTAGAAAAAACACAATTATAGAATAAAATGTATTTTATTAATCACTTGGAAAGCGATTCGCATTAAAACTTAAAAGGAAGTTACAATAAGCATTTAAATAAGCAGAAAATAAGCTATAAGCAAGACTACCCTATCCCTAAACTACTCCTACACTAGATGCCTAATACTGTGTGATTCTTGTGCTATTTATAGCTGCGAGAGGAAGGTTGTAGGTCCATGAGATGCTCCTTACTTCATTCATCTTAGCCCCCGATTCCAATCCATCCAATCTAAGCCTTTGATTTCACACCACGTCTATATCCCTGCTGATTGCCAGCGTGGATGTCAGGTGTGTCAGGCGTTGTAAGCAAGACCTTCCTTCTAGTAACACTTGCAAGCGAGTGTGTGTGCTTGGGTGACTTTTACCCTTGTATGAAAATGGTGGTAAAATGGAGGGAAAGGGAAAGGCTACAGTAAATGTTGACCGGGTAATTTGACCCGTGTTTATAAGATTGACCATGGACCAGGGTTGGGTTGGATTTGGTTTTTGGGCTTTGACTTGTTGTATTGGGCTTGGAATGGGTTATAAGAGAATGAATTGGACTTTATAGATATGTATAAGGCTTACAATTTTTAAGCTTAAGGTTTTATAGAAATACAATGCTAATGGGCTGACCCGGCCCATTAGAATGGGTACGGGTTGACCCATTAAGGATGTATATGCCTTCGGCCTCGGTTTTGCGCATTCTTTTCATTCTCGTGCTTGATTTTGTCTGTTATGCTTCGTTTTTGTCCCTTTATTGAATATCCGTTACCTGCAAGACACAATTCACAATACAACCTAATACAATGCATTTTTCTGTATTTATTGGTCATTATTGGTCTTTTTAGCTCGTTTTATTAGGTAAAAGGTATGTGTATTTAAGCACATACCAAAATCCCCCATACTAAGCTATTGCCATGTCCTCACGCAATGTCATAAATACAAACTTAGAAAACCATAAATTTCAATCCCCTCTTTAGACTAGTTACCTCGAAAAGTAGCTAAGTGTTCATCTAAGGGGATTAAAAAATTACTGTTTTGAAAAGCTCCCCGTTTAACCATTTTTCTGCATTTACTATTATCATTCATACATATCATAACTACACAGAACAAGAACCACTAAAAGGATAAATTCATCATCTTTGATTTTTCACCCGCTCCAAACCAAGCTTAAAAACGAAATCATTGTTAAATATAAGTTAAAATGCTAACACTACTCATAAATGTTAATTCCTGCTCCCTTATTCCTAAATCCTCTAAAGCTTTTTATTATTATTATTAGCGACAAATAAATTAATGTCTTATTCACATAAAGTAACTCCACTTACCATCTCGCCCTAGGGACTTTTTCATATATGTTTGTTTCATTATGATTTTTAAGGTCATTTACATAGTTTTGCTTAATCAGCTTATTTAAGGCTTCATTTACATGCTTTATTTTTCACTGATTTTCCAAAATCTTTTATTTTCTTAGATTTTAATTAGTTTCAAAGTACTTTTCTAATTTTTCAAAATTTGTAGATGTAGTTAACTATTTTTAATATTTTATTTAGATTAAAATTGTTTTTAATTCATAAAAAATTAAATAAAAATCCAAAAATATAATTCTTTTTTCTAAAATTATTTTCAGTCATTTAGGATTTATAAAAAATGAAAAAATAGTTTTAGGGTTAAATTTTAATAGTATTTAGGTATTTTACTGGGCCGTTTTTTGATTCCCGGGTTAATGTTTTTAGCTTTAATCATTATTGCCTTAATTGGTTTGCGTGTTTTTTTTTTTGCTGCCCTTTGTCGTTTTTTGAATTTGAAATCAAAAACAAAAAAATACTGGATATTCTCATAGCTTCAAACATAAATTACTTCTGTGGTTTCAATTCAATTTCTCGACGGGTACAGACACTCGAGAACATATAACTAAGTTTGTCCTCAAGCTATTTGAGTTTAAACGGAAAACCTCTCTATAATATAATTAATTTGAGATATTTAGGATATATATTTTATTATACATAGACTATTTGGATCGAATCAAATTTTTGGCGCTGCTGCCTGGGAGAGGTGTAGCGATTTTTACGGAATTGTTCGTGTTCGAGTCTTGAAGATCTTTTCCCCGTGAAAGTTTTTGTTTTCTTTTATATAAAAATACAAAAATATTTTACACTTCTATTCTTATTTTCTTTTATTTTAATATTAATAATAACCGTTTGTTAATTGTCGTTTCGGCTCATCTTTAGTTAACAAACGAGAAGAGGAGGTATAGGAGGTACGAACCAAAGAACTTCAACCCGCGGGAAAGGAGAATTTTTAAAAGCTTACGCTAAAAACCCGCTCCTTTCGTTTCTTTGTGCGTTTTTAGAGTAGCTAACGTTGCACGTTTTACTTCGGTTACTAAAAATATTTTTACTTTCTGATTTTGTATAATTTCTTTTCCTTATGTCATTGTTTTAAAAATTCAAGAAATATTTTTTACTCTACTCCGTTATTCGTTTAATTCTTATTATTCTATCTCTTATCCGTTTATTCTCTATGTCGACATTCACCCCACTCGATTGTCTTTTAAGTGTGGAGGCCGTTTGGTGATATTTTTCAACGGTGTACTTGTGTGTGGTGTAGAAGAATTTATATGGGTGAAGTTTGTTCTGTATGCTGTTTTGGAGATGAAGATTCATTCGCTTATGATCCAAATCCAAATTTTTTCAATGATTCTCCAAATTTTTCCAACTATCCTTCGCAACCACCACAGCACCATGTCGAGACATACTCGTGCGAGTTATGTGGGAATGATTTTCACTATGGTTATGATTGGCCACCATGATGACCGCTTTTGTCTATGAGCAGGAAACCCTTGTGTGCTCACTCAAAACTTTGGTGATAATATTTTCCACAAAATTTCATCGAGTTTTCCACTCACTATCTTTTTGTGAACAACGGTGGGGGTCCTCATGAAAATTTTCAGTGTCAATCGGATGGAATCAAAACCACTTTGAGCATAATTGTAACTATTCCGGTTTTGACCAACCCCCGCAGTATTCCATCGATCATCAAGAAGACCTTAATCAGCAAAAGATAAGAGATGAAAGAGTCAAAGAATGAACCTTCTCTACGTGATGAAATTCATTTTGTGGGAAATGAGTTAATCGCAAACATAGCAAGTGGATAATATCGATCAATCACCTCCTCAAAGAAAATACAGTCATGAAACTTATTCCCATGGCCTTCGCGATATTTTAATTCTCTTTGTGGGGGATGACGACGATGATGACGGGAGATACTATTTCCATTGAGTAAAATGCCTCAAAATTCTTCAATATATTGCAATCGCACCTGTCTTTCTACTTTGGACCGAGGATTCTCTCAACATAGGGATGAGGAACTTAGCACTTTTCCTTAAAAGGAAATGGACGAATTCATAAAGTCTAGTGTTGAGGACCTTGTTTCCAATCCCACGAGATCCGAGATACATCCCTGGGAGGATAGTGATTGTGATTCTTACCGTCGAGTGATAATGTTCTCCCCCATCTTAACGTTTTAGGAGGAGAAACTCGTAACTTTTCTCTAACCCTCTTTCGATTAAATAATGATTTTCCCTCAGTGATGCCGATCACTATCCGATGAGAACGTTCCGAAGAAATTTTAAAATTTACTCGAACCCTCTTTTCGATTTTCGATGATGAATACATCTCTAGTGGACGTAAATCTCTTTTTTGAAGGGTGTTAGAGAACATCTGAGAGTAAGGACTATAGTTTACTAACCTTGATGATCGGTTTTGATGTTAGTCACACCTCTTTCCAATTTTAATGAGGATGAATGTTTCAACCCAGGTGGCGACGTTGATGAGATTGAGTTTCTACTTCACCGTGATCCGTCTACTCCTAAGTTGAGCGTTGCTTCCATTCTCGAGGGGTTCACCGATGAACCACCTCTCAAAGAGAATGATGATTTATTTGATTTGGAATCTAAAGAAAATGAATGGAAGAAGATTTTATATGATGCTTCAATTGATGATTTGATGACCGAGGACAAAGTTTTCGACCCCGGCATTCATGAGAAAAAAATTTCTCCTATATATGTGAAATTACCCTATGAGGATCGCCATTATCTTTCCTTCACATATGTTATCCGAAAGTTTTCAATCATGGAATTCTAATTTTAAAAGAGGAGAAATCTCCTCATCTTCTATCTCATCAGGGCTTTAAAGTTTTTCAGCTTATTAATGATTTTGAAAGCCGGATGATGATTTATGGAGGGGACATTCCTATCTTAGATGTTCCTTATCTCCATTTCTATCCTCCTTGACCAAATCAAGTATGGGGGATCAAGTCAGGCTCAAGACTCGGTTAACAAAAATAAGCGCTTCTCGGGAGGTAACCCGTGTTTTCTATCTTCTTTCTATTTTCTAATAAGTGTTACATGAGGAGGCTCGCCTCTTTCCATTTTCTCGTTTTTTGGTTGCTTGTGTTTGTTTTGTCAGGATTGCCCGGATTTTGAAGACTCTCGTGCTCGTGGTTTTGTCCATCGTTCACTCGATCTTCTATCCTTCGCATACTTATTTATGGGAATCCGATATCCTAGATCTTACTAATCAACGTTTATCTATTAGCACAATTCATAAACGGCTTTAGATTTGCGTAGAGACCCCTTAATATTTGGATTATACCTTGAAATTAGTATGGGGGGTGACAGTCTCACATTGAGGACAATGTGTAGTTCTAGTATGGGGGAGGGGAGGGGGGATCTTTCGATTTGATCTTACTTGCATTTGCCTTGTCTTCATGTAATCCCGTTTTGCCACCAAAAATATATGATTTTATGCCAAAATTAAAAAATTTTAAAAATAGAATAAGTGTTTTGACACGTAGTTTTGTCTTTGTGAGCATAAATTTTGACTTGATCGAGCATGTTGCGCTCTAGCTTGCCTTTTAACTTATATAAATTTAAGTTTTTGCTAGTCTTTTATACAAGAAGCTTTAAAACGCGAATTCTAGCTTGAAAAAGCCAAGAGTTTGCAAGTTTCCATAATAGACTTTAAATATGCAAAGTTTGTTTTTATTAGACTAAGCATTCGCGGATCTTTTTATTAAAGATTTTAAATTTACGAAGAACGAAAAATGATAGAGTTGAATATAAGTTAGATGCTAAACGTGGAGTAGTTGGATCTCTTTAGAGCTCATAGAGGTTAATTGTGGTTTTTTGCTCCCATCAGCTTAATAAACTTTAATTGTTTAATAAATAAAGTTACTTTAGGTTTTTGCGATTCTTAGTTTAAATCCCTTCGTAGAGATTCCTTCTGGTGAAAGTAAGGTACACATCGAGGTTTTGTCAGTGTTGTGGGGAAATAGGCTACCGATTCCTGACGGCTCGCTACCGTTGTCTAGGTAGTTAAAAGACCACAGGACTTGAAATTTGGCTATAATAATAATAATAATGTAATAAACCGAAGCCGAAATAAGACTTCTGGATCATGGTCGGCTCGCATACCGATGTGACAGTCGTTTAAAGGGTAGAGGTATGAATAAATAATAAAACATGTGGGCTGATAAAGGTTTACTGTCTCTGGTCGGTTCGCTGCCGATGTGGCAATCTTCAAAATAAGGCACATAGTAATAATAATCCGAGACTGATAAAAGTTTGTTGCATCTGGTCGGTTCGCTGCCGATGTTGCAGCCTTCAAAAAGGTCGAGGAAATTACCGAGGTCGAAATAAGACTACTGGCTCTTGTCGGTTAGGACGCCCGATGTGTCAGTTGTTTAAAGGACCGAGGTTTAATAATGTTGCAATAATAATAATAATAATAAAATCCTTAGAGGACTTAGGAATAAGGGAGCAGAAAGTAGCTATGCATACACAATTAGCATTTATGAGTAGTGTTAGCATCTTAACTTGTATTTAATAATGATTTCGTCTTTAAGCCTGGTTTGGGGCGGGTGAAAAATCAAGGACGATGAATTTATCCTTTTAGTTCCGTGATCCCTAAAGTTATGATATGTATGAATGATGATAATAAATGCATAAAAATGGTAAAACGGGGGGGGGGGATTTTCAAAACTAGTGATTTCTTAATCCCCTTAGATGAACACGTAGCTACTTTTCGAGGTAATTAGTCTAAGGGGGTTGAAATTTTTGGTTTTCTAAGTGTGTGTTTATGACATTGCGTGAGGACACGGCAATAGCTTAGTATGTGGGATTTTGATATGTGCTTAAACACATATCTTTTATTTTTTAATATAAAGCTAAAAAGACCAATAATGACCAATAATACATGAAAAATACATTATATACGTGTATTGTGTCTTGCAGGTAACGGATATTCAACAAAAGGACAAAATATAGTAAAATAGACAAAACCAAGCACAGGAATGGAAAGAGCATGAGAAATCAAAGCCGAAGGCGTATACATCTTTAAATGGACCGACCCATACCCATTTAATAGGTCGGGTCAGCCCATTAAGATATATACTATAAACCAAAAGCCTAAACCCATTAATATAATAAAGTCCTAAATCATAAATCCAATCCATAAAACCATTTACCCATTTTGAGCCCAAATAATAAGTCAAAGCCCAATCCCTATTATCCCTTGACCCAGTCAAAATGTATAACCCGCTAAGAATCATTGTTCATTATCCCTCCATTTTTCATCCTGTAACAATAAACGTACGGGTAAAACCCCCATTTTCACTCAACAATCCCCTTCTAGAAGAACACCTGACGTGTCTGACATCACCACTATGCCACGCTGGCGATCCTATGTTCCCTCATTGGCCAATTGATGACGTATAGTCCAACCTCGGGTCATGAACCCGACCCGCGAATAGTACTTATACCCAGGCCCATAATGAAGGGGCCATAGCAACATCAATACGGGTTTCCAAGGCCCGAATGGTACTGCCTATGGCGAAGCCCATGACATATGGGCTATCACAATAAGGATTTTAGGCCCATGAGGTCCAACTAGCGCACACGTGTGCAGGTATCTATAACAACCGTTACGAACGGGTCATAATCATGAGGTGGGCCCACTAGTTACTAAATAACGGTGGGGCCTCTTGGGTACTAACCTAATTAATGGGACGAAGCCCATTAGGGTTCGGTGAGTATATAAAGATGGAATAGATGATTGGATATGAATAGATGATAAAACCCCCATTTTCACTTAACAATCCCCTTCTAGAAGAAAACCTGACGTGTCTGACATCACCACTATGCCACGCTGGCGATCCTATGTTCCATCATTGGCCAATGATGCGTGGAAGTAATCCAAAGGCTTAAAAGATAGGATTGATGATTGGATATGAATCAAGGGCTCAGGTTTGATGCTAACGATGCTCCTGAGAGCCTAGAAGCTTCTCTTGCCAACTATAAATAGAAGGCAAATCACACAGAGAGAGGGAGGAGAGTAGTGTAGTTTAGGAGTAGTATAGGTTTAATTTCAGCTTATTTACAGCTTATTTTGCTTATTGTATTTTAAACAGCTTTGTAATCGTTTTATCATTAATAAAATTTCCTTTTCAGCTTAAATTGTTTCTTTAAATTTTGTTTACTTTTATACTTGTTACTCAAAATGTGTGTGGAAATTACTCAATAAGTTCTAAATAAGCTCAAATAACCTCTTTAGTTGTTGCTTATGCAGTTAAGCTCTTCTAAAGTTCAACTGCATAAGCTGGTTTACTCAAATTTACCAAAGTAACTTGAATAAGCCATTTGGAAGATAAGCCAGATCTGGAAGGGCTTATTCAAAGTTTATTTAATAAGCTAGCTTGTAGATTTAAGCTCTTTTAAGCAATTTAGATCCTTGTTAAGCTGGGATCAAGGTACTTTCTCTTTTACATAATTTTTAGCTTAATTTCTGTTTAGCTTATCAATCTGCTTATTTCAGCTTATTCATTGCTATTCTCTGCTTATTTGATCTTATTCTGTCCTGCTTTAGCTTATTATACTTCGTTTATAGTTTAGTTTAGATTTGATCTTAGTTTTCATAAATCTATCCAAATTTGGTCTAAATAGCTTATTAGAGTAGCTTATTGATAAATGCTTATTTTTCCTTAGGATTTTGCTTAACGGTCTCTTATAAGCTTAGTTTAATATATGTTTTAACAAATTAAAGCTTTCATAATCTGTTTTATCTTTAAAAAATGCATTTGCTATTCTTAAAGGGGTGTTTGGGATAAGAAGTTATAAGCTAGTAGAATTGTGTGCATACTGTTTTGCTCACTTAAATGAATTCCATAAGCTCAAATTAGTGCTAAGCAGTAGTTTTCATAAGCTAAGATTAAGTGCAGCTTAGTTTTTAAGTTTGTTTAATCAAAAATTCCAAATCTGCTAGTTCTTTATAGGGTCTTAACTGTTGGATCCTTGGATTCATAAAAGTACTTTTAAAGTGTAGTGTTTTTATGTTCTAATGAGCTTTATATGCATCAACATTCATCTGTTTTGGCAAAGTAGTATTTAGAACAGCCTTTTGAGTAATATGGATCTTAAATAGTCAAATAGGACTAGTTTTAGTTTGATCTTAGAAAGCCTTTGTTTGCAGATCATTAGAGGTTAATACTGTTAGGAATTATGTATGCAAGACTTAATTCTGTTTGTTATATAGTTAGTTCTGCTAGTACACTTGTTAATACTGGTAGAAGAGTTAGCATAGTTAGTGTGGAAAACTAGAAGGGGGGTTGAATAGTTTACGGCTTTTTAATTTAAGGTTTATGTTTGTTTGTAAAACTTAGATTTGACTTTTTGTGAATTCAATGCTTGCACAATATGAACATCGTTAATAAACCTAAATTCACACTTAATGAACTTTTCACATCACTTAGCAAGCATTTGCATTTTAATAATCTATTAGATCATTTTAGTATAATTCTCGTAGCTTAATTGTTTAGTATAATTTTCTTAGTATTAAAAAGTAGTTTTTAAAACCAAAAACCTTAAAAGATAATCAAGCATTATTCTTCGAAATCATAATTGTGATTTGTTCAATTCAAACCTCGTTGGGACATTGACTCCGAAAGATTGATTATTGTTTGTCCTCAAGCAATTTTCACATCCTACGGGAACTACTTATATATACTATTACTCGGCGAGCACGTTTCGTGCGAATCAGGGGTTTCAGCCTGAGAGACTGGCACGGGTTTGGTTGGTGACTACAATCAATTCAAGACACTTTAACCCACGCAAGCAAATTAACAGAAGATAAAAGAGCGGTCAAGCCTCATGATAGAAAACTGTACTAGCCATCATTAATCCGATTAGAAGTTGGTTTGTTTAATCAATGCAATGATTACTTATCTCAAAGAGGCATATCATTCTTAGACTTAGGCAGGACTTCATCCTAAGACCTAGACACATTAATTCTGTCACAATTAAAGCATCCGCATTATAGGAATCCTTATTATTGATTATAAATCATTTCGGTATTAAAGAGCAATGGTGATCTTGTTAAACCCGAGTCATAGAGACCTTTATCCACTTACCGTTTAATGCATTTTTACAATAGGTACACTTGTCCTAACTATCCAATAGACTCAGAACATTACTTGTTAAATTATCTTAGATTCAACCACCTACTAGTCAACATGTTCAATAAACCAAATGCAATTTTCGTTAACTAGTTAAGCCAGAAGCGTATCCCTAGCACGATTTTAGAAGGACAATATTTGTGATCCTATGGTTCTAGATGTATAAATCACTATATGGAGAGCTATCCCAGCATCTAGATTACTTGGTCCGTATTGCTAGATCCAGTTGAATGATAGGTCGCATACAAAAGCACGTAACCAAGTATAAACTAATAAACATAAACAAGCATGCAATGATAAATTAAGCAATCGAGATATAAACAAAACCAAACAATCAGATCTTCATAATAATAACTAAGACCCGAAGGTATTAGCCTTCAAACATCATAATTAATACAAGAGTAATTGTTTTAGCCAAGGTAAACTAACCGAGTTAACGAATGATACCAAAAACAGAACGATTACAAAAGTATAAGAAATTACACGTTGTATTCTATGGATTGGAATGCGTTGCAAGACCTCTTCTGAAAATCGACTTTTGTGGTTTAGGTATCGAGAATATGATTTAGCACACTTAAAACTCATTTTTGAGTTTTGTATTTATAGGGTCTGGAAGTCGGTTCGATACGGCGTATCCAAGGGATTGGATACGCCGTATTGGAGTTTCTTGAAGTAGGGACCACGTTTGATATCTTCCAGAATATTCACATACTATATCTTTAATACGGCGTATTGACTTCTTCTGGATACGGCGTATTGATCTTTTTTCCTTTGTGGTCTTTGGTGAGTGCAGGCATGGATATGCCGTATCTTCCTTGATGGATACAGCGTATTGGTCTTCAGAATAGTAATCTTCAAAATATCTTCATTTAAGCTCCAAAATGCGCGCCTTTTGCTAATATTCACCAAGTACTACACAATTATTGCAATTCTCAAATATAAACTATTAAGTAACAATTCTTTGCAATAATTATACAAAATAGGTTAAATACATGGGATAAATGATGCTATAAAATAGACGTTGTTTGATGTCATCAAATATCCCCCACTTGAATCCTACTTGTCCTCAAGTAGCCTTTAGAAGTCAATA
>BQNB010154773.1:2175-13373 GCA_026074375.1 Tanacetum coccineum | reverse complement strand
GTTTTTATGCAAAAAAACCTGAGTTGATAACACAAACACGGAGAAACCGGTCTTCTCATAAAAACTAATGTCTTTGATTATGTATACAAACCGGTTTTTTTCAACACAACCAGTTTCTTTGTACATTGTGTATTAAAGAGCGGTTACTTTCTCAAAAACCAGTCTTATATTGCCTATTTTTGTTTTTTTTTGCCCATATAGACCGGTTATTTTATAACCGGTCTCTAATAAGGGGTGTTTATAGCCTTTTTTGTAGTAGTGAAAACACTAGGACCTGTTTTGCCATACTTGAAATTTAAGGGTTAAATGTTTTAAAATAATATATAAAGGGGTTTAAATTGTAAAATATATATACCAAGGGTATATATTTCCATTTTTGAATTTTCAGGGGTATAAAATGTAATATTTTTATATTTAATAATAAAATATATATTTAAACATTATAAGACTCGTCTTTATTAAAACCCGACACATTTATCTTTTCATTCATCGATCGAAACATATAAAAATAATTATGTTATATATTTAACATAATTTATCATCTACTTTCTTTTGAAGAAACTTAAAAGAGACAAAACCTTATCATTTAAACTATAACGTATCATGTTACTAAGGAATTTCATGTGAGAGGCTTTCATTTGGGTAGACATTTTGACGAGTTACTGGATTTACGATTTAAAGTGTCTTAGCTCCTCAAACATTTACTATATGACCTCTAAATTATGATAGCCCGAACAGTGATACGATATTTTCACAAGTTAATAAACCAAAATCATTTACGTTAAACTTTATGAAATAAAGTTTGAATTATAAACAATCGAACTAAGACTTGACATATTACCCCAGGTTGCGTGACGAAGCCGTTTATTGCCATTTTGAGTCACTTTTGACATCAATCAGATTTTCCTATTAAGGTGAGTTCATAGTCCCACCGTTATATGTTTTTACAAACCTCGTGGGGAGATACATGCTATAAACCTTGAATACAAGTGTTTTCCAACTGTATGCTATCCTGATATATTATTGCCTAAGTTTACCTTTACTGCCAATACTTGGCTTAGTACGGGAAAAAGTGTAAGCGACGTGTATAGTTTTCTCCGCCTAAAGGGAGCTTGTTGACATAGTAAAGATAACTCTCAAGTTGGGTACTTGGGGAGTGGAGTATGGCAAAGAGGAGCTTCGTAGCCGAACCACTATAAATCATTGTATCATCGGTTTGATCTTTCTTATCTTTACTTGCTTATATTTGGTAGATTGTTTATTTACTTATTGCATCGCTATCATATACACTTGTGTATATCTCTTGAGTTCACATAAGTCGACAATCTAAGTTTTAATTTTAAAATGGTAAAAACTATTCAACCCCCCTTCTAGTTTCCACAATTGGTATCAGAAGCCAAGGTCACCCAAGATCTTTAACGTATATTGTACATTAAAGCTTGAATCGATCTATGGATTCGGATAAATATATAGAAGGGAAATCTATGCAAAGACCACCTCTTTTTGAAAGTGATCATTTTATTTATTGGAAAAATAGATTTGAAACTTATGTGAAAGCAAAAGATTTAGATCTTTGGCATATTATTTTGAATGGTGATTTTCCACCGGTTGCCAAAAATGAAGTTACCCAAATTTTAGAGGTTGTTCCTTTTGAAGAACAATCTGATGATCTTAAAAAGAAACTTGCTAAAAATAATGAAGCTAAAATGGTTCATTATAATGCTTTACCTAAAAAGGAATACGAAAGAATTTTTATGTGTAAAACGGCTAAAGTTATTTGGCAATCGTTGTTAATCACACATCAAGCTAATAGCCAAGTAAAGGATAATAAAATTGATCTTCTTGTTCAACAATATGAACAATTTACTATCCTTAAAGAAGAATCTATTGATAGAAGTTTTGCTAGATTTAACACTATTATTACTAGTCTTAAAGCTCTTGATGAAGGTTTCTCTAGCAAGAACTATGTTAGGAAGTTTCTTAGGGCTCTACATCCTAAATGGAGAGTAAAGGTGACGGCGATTGAAGAATCAAAAGATTTGTCATCACTAGCTCTAGACGATCTTATCGGCAATCTAAGAGTACATAAAGTAGTCATGGAAAAGGATTCCGAAATTTATAGACGCAAAAAGGAAAGAGTTAAGTCCATTGCCTTAAAAGCTAAGAAAGAGTCTAGTGATGATGAAACTTTGACATCCGGAAGTGTTGACGAAGAATATGCTATGGCCGTAAGGAACTTTAAAAAGTTCTTAAGAAGAAAAGGTAAATTTCTTCGGCAACCAAGAGAAGAAAATAAGTCATTCCGACAAAGATATGAAAAGAAAGGAAAGAGTGACCAGAAATGTTTCAGATGCGGTGATCCAAATCATCTCATTGGCGATTGTCCAAAACCATCTCGCAACAAAGATCAAAAGGCCTTCATTGGAGGTTCTTGGAGTATAACAACCCATAATTTTCCTCAGTGTAATTATCCATCTATTATGTTTAATAGAACCATTTTCACGGGAATATTTTTGTTTTATTCCATCTATTATGTAAAGTGATTTGAATATAATAATAGTATATATATATAATAAAATATGTATTCTAAAATAATACCACATAGTTATAATATAGAGAGTTTCCCGTTTAATATAAAATTGCTTGAGGACAAACAATAGTATATTTCCCGAGTGTCATATCCCTACGTGAAGTGAATTTGAATTTCACGAAAGTATTTTGATTGATGCTTGAATATCAAGTATTTTTGTTTTCAATTTCTAATCCTAAAAACGCAAGGGAAATCAAATTAAAGCAAACAATCAAATAAGGCAACTAAGGAATTAAGCTAAAAACGATAACGGGAATTAAAAACGCGACTAATTACCTAAATTATTAAAATTTAACCCTAATTTTATTTTTTATTTTTTATAAATCCTAAATGACTAAAAATAATTTTAGAAAAAAGAATTAAATTTTTTTGATTTTTATTTTATTTATTATGAATTAAAAAGCAGTTTTAATCTAAATTAAATATTAAAAATAGTAAACTAATTATTAAAATTCTAGAAAAATTATGAAAAGTACTATGAACTAATCTAAACTTAGGAAAAATAAAACGAGAAAATAAGCTGAAACAAATAAGCAGTTGTAAAGCAAATAAGCAAATAAGCTTAAAACCTAAAAACGTCTATAAGAATTAAATGGCACAAAGAAAGAAATGAAAAAGACCCCATGGCAGTTGGTTAAGTGTTGTGTGTGTGAGGTGTTGGTGTTATAAAGGAGAGGTCACAGTTTCGACCCCTGTGACCTTTCTTTTATAAAAAAACATTTTTAAAATTTTTCTTTTTGAAAAAGCTTCTAACCACTAAAATAAGCACTTTTAACAAAATGACTTTTTGCTGAAAACCACTAATAAGCTAGGAAAAGCTAGAATAAAGCAGACAGTTTTAGGGTTTTTTTAAACTTTTAGCTTTTAGTAAAGCTGTTTGGTTATTTAGGACACAATAAGCAATTAGGAAACGAATAAGCTGAAAACAGATAGTAAGCTAGACCTAATAAGCATAAAGGAGAGAAAATAAGAAAAGAAAATAAGCTGAAAGCAGCTAAAAGGGCTAAAACTGAGGGCTCAAAAAGAGATTAAAATGGACTATTAACACTATTTCTAGCTAAGATTTAGATCAGATAAGTACTTAGAATGAGCTAAAATGAACAACAGATATATGCTAAGACTCAAATGACTCAGATAAGCTAAATTTAAGCAAATTAGCTAATGAAATAAGCAAGAAAAAGAGACATTAAACAGACAGACCACACTAACATATTTTTGGCTTTTTAGATTTATATGAAACTTGCAGCTTAAAAATAAGAACAAATAAGCAAAGAAAAAGTTTAAAAGCTAAAAACGGATTAAGAGTTTGACTCAATAAGCTAAAACTAACTAAAATTAATCTAACTTTGACATAAAATAAGCTAGAACTAGGGACTTGAAAAAAATGACAGAATACTTACGTTTTTGGCTTTTTGGTTTTTGAAGGAAAAATAAGCTATTGCAGGCCTAGATTTAAGCTACTAAATGATTACAAAGTATAAAACTAAGCTTAAACTGATTAAGCTTGAACCCTAATGAGCTTATGATATCAATTTTAGACCATAAATCAAGCTTAATCTAACCTAATTTTACTTTTGTAAACTAGACTTTAAACTTTGAAAAGTGAGATATAGAAACTTAGACAGACTTGACCAAAACTTCAAATGACAAATGCAATTATAGGACTAGCTATATTCTACTACATTGTGAGCCTTAAACAAGCATGAAAACAACACCTAAAAGCTACTTATGAAAATCTAACCAAATAAGCTGAAAAATCAAACTAGAATACCACAGATTCAAGACATGGACAGATCAGACCTTGAATTTTAGATTTAAACTTTAAAAACTTATGAAATCTGACTTATAAGCTTAGTTTGAGCTTATCAAACTTAGCTTAAAGGACACAAGGCAATCAAACAGTACTAACCAAGGTTAGTACTGCTTGTGTCAAACACCCCTTATTAAGTTTAAAAAACATATTTAGACTAAAATAGATCTAACTAAGCCTTAAAATGATAAAACATATTTAGCACTATGCATAAATGAGACAAATACGCAAAAACCTAATGAGAATAAGCACTAGAAAATAAGCTATAGTAAAAAGCTATTGAGACTATTTTTAGACAGATTTTTGATTTAAAATGATCAAACAACTAAATTACATGATAAGCTACTGAGATCTAAACATATAAGCTAGAATAGGATAGAATAAGCACTAATGAGCACAGAATAAGCACATAATAAGCAGTAATAAGCAGAATAAGCATACTACAAAGCAATGATAGAAATTGAGCTACAAAAGTAAAATGAGAAGTACCTTTTTGTCCCAGCTAAACAGGGATCAATTTAGCTTATACAAGCTTAGATCAACAAGCTCCAGCTTGTTAGAAACAAGCTAGTGAGGTCTATAAGCCCTTCCATAATTGGCTTATCATCCATATCAAAAGCTTAGGTAATTTAGGGGAGGATTTAAGTGAAAATCTAAATTCAGTTTAGCTTTTGAAGGCTAAACTGAGTATAAGCAAACTTATGTAGTAATTCAGAGCTTATAAGAGCTTATTAGGAGCTTATGATCAAATTATACAACATTCCATTAAGGAAAAACTAGAATTGAACACGAATTTGAATGAAAGCTAACTTTTATTAAAAATTAAAGGATTAAAATGCTTTAGATAGTAAATTACATGAAATTTAACCTATATGCTACTGAAAAGCTAAAAATTACTACAATTTAAGCTAAAATCCTACACACCCTCTCTGAGTGATCAAGCCCTCTATTTATAGGGGTGAGAGGAACCTTCTAGCCTTTAGGACGCTCCCTCAATCTCTAATCTTGGCCCTCCAATCATAACCGCCTCTAATCTTCAATCTTTGAGCCGTTGGATCAAGTACACGTCTAATTGGCCAATCATATTGCTGGGGATTGCCAGCGTGGATAAGGAGGGTGTCAGTGTTGTCAGTCGTACCCTTCTAGAAGGTCTTTGATGCTTGTACTTGGGAGGTTTTACCCTGCGTGTCAATGGAGGTAAATGTGGGAGGGAAAATGGAAAAGATATACAGTGAATTTGACTTTGACCTGTGTTGACCCTTTTTGTTATAAGATTGGACTCGGAATCGTTTTGGGCCTGGGTTTTGGATAAGGGATTGGACTTTTGTTTTTGGTAAAAAGGATTTGGACTATGTAGTTACATAAGGGCTTTTAGGTTTAGGTTTATAGCCCATTAAGTGGGCTGACCCGGCCCATTAAGTGGGCCCGGGTTGGTCCATAGAAGATAGGTACGCCTTCGGCTTCGGTGTTTTCGCGCTCTTTCAATCCCATGCTCGTATTTTGTCCGTTTTTGCCTTGTTTATGTCCTTTTTACTGAATATCCGTACCTACAAGACATGAATCACAAAATACAAATATACAATGCATTTTAATGTATTTTTGGTCTTTTAAGCTTATTTTAATAAGGTAAAATGATATGTGATTAAACACATATTAAAAATTCCCCATACTAAGCTATTGCCGTGTCCTCACGCAATGTCATAAATACAAACTTAGAAAACTAAAAATTTCAACCCCCTAAGACTAATTACTTCAAAAAGTAGCTAAGTGTTCATCTAGGGGATTAAGAAATCATTAGTTTTGAAAAGCCCCCTGTTTTCCATTTTTATTTATTCATTATTAATATCCATACATATCATAACTTCATGGAACAAGAAACAATAAAAAGGATAAATTCATCGTCTTTGGTTTTTCACCTGCCCCAAACTAAGCTTAAAAACGAAATCATTGTTAAAAATACAAGTTAAGATGCTAACACTACTCATAAATGCTAATTGTGAATGCATAGCTACTTTCTGCTCCCTTATTTCCTAAATCCTCTAAAGATTTTATTATTGTTACTTGTGACGAATAACTTAATGACTTATTCATATAAAGTAAACCCGGTTTAGACCACAATTAGTTTGAAATCCTTTCCTAAAGAGACGATATGGTGAGAATAAGGTCCACATTAAGGTTCTAATTTCGCACGATTTAGGGGTTATCCTTTTTAGATAACCCCGGAGTTGAAATTAGGCTTTATTATTATTATTATTATTGCAACATTACTAAACCTCGGTCTTTTAAACAACTGCCACATCGGTATGCGAGCTGACCATTGTTGATCCCACGCCTTGATCGATTCTTTACGTAGTAAAGTGTTTGTTACCTTGGAAGAATCCAAAATAACAAAGATTGAGACTTTGTATGTATACCAAAGTGTATGCGGAATCTACACTTTGATACTCTAGAAGTGTTTATCAATGAAACAGTGATAACCAAATAAAACAATAAAAAATGAACCAAACTGCTTTAATATTATTAGAATAATACGAGTACTCTTGTAGTACTGGGGTTACAAACCTTGAAGCTATTACAAATCTTTCTCTAAAACTTCTATGAAAAGTATCTAAAAGTGTATGAAAGTATATATCTATTCTAAACTTAGGATCTCCTTTTATAGAACATAAGGAGTCCTTTACAAAGATAACTGCCTATCTTTAAGGATCAGTTACAATTCAAATATAAACATCCCGTAATAATCTCCATGCATCCTTATCTCCAATTCAGCAGCTTTGACCATCAGCAGTACTAACTCTTTCTACTAGCAGTATTAATTTAACACTAGCAGTACTAACTCCATTAGTATTGTCAGTTACACCTTGGCAGTATTAACTCTTGTGAAGATGTATTCCTAACAATCCTCCCCTAAACTTGTGATTGTCCTTCAAATCATCAAGTTTTTTCTAAATTAAATCTTCTAGACTTCTTCCTTTGCTGATGATTCTTTTAAACATTTCTTTTACTTCTGCACTTGAGATCTTATGAACCTTAAAAGTTCAATCGCATGTGAACTCTCATGATCAACCTCTAATTTCTTCTTCAACATCTTGGAAATCATCTCTTGACTTAAAGGATATTTCTTCTCTGTCAACATATGAATTGCTAACCCATTTTCCATCAACAATATGTGAATACCATAAAAGTCACATAATCTCCAGCTTATCAGATTGTATTCATGCTGATTTATCAAAATCTCATCCTCTTCATCAGACTCAAATAGAATATATAAATCTCCCCAAAGCATCAAATCAAATCCTTCCAGTCTTGAAGCACTATACTTTTCCTTGACTAGTCTGTACAATTCCTCTACATCCTGTCTATCAAAGTCTTTAAGCATCTCACTCAATATCTTATAATTCTTGGAACTGCCATCTCCTCTGAATACTTGATAATACATGAAATTCTCTGTCAAAACACAAGTCTTCCAATCCACAATAGGAAACTTTGTAGATATAGATTCGACCTCTATAGGAACCTCTTCTCTTGGTATGATGTTTAAAAATCCTTTGAGTTCTTCCTTCTCAGCATCTTCCTCCATCTTTTGTCTCTTCCTTGTGCTTTTTCTAGGAATAGACTTCTTTCTCTTTGCTCCAGGTTCTTTAACAACTTCTTTCATTTCTTCTTGTATATCAACCTCTTCTTCTACAATCTTGTAAGCAGACTTCATCTTTTCAGGAGACTTCATCTTTTCAGTTTCATGCTCTATAGGCTCAATGTTTTGATTAAAATCCTAAACCTTTTCAGTTTCATGCTCTATAGGCTCATTGTAAGACATCCCCTTGAAGTCACTAATCTTGTAGTTCCCCTGATTCTTCAAGTATTTGATCATATTTTTCCTTGCTTGGGCAACTGTCTTTGGCTTCATTTTTTGAGTATGATATCTGATGACTGAAGGATCATTCCAATCTATCTTATTAGTAGACTTAGCTTCAGCCATAGCTCTTTGACTTTCTTCTGCATCCCATTGTCTAACAATTTCTTCATCTCTAGCAATCTGAGCTCTTTGTTCCTTATTTATTTGCTCTTCAAGTCTGATGGCTTTAGCAAAACTTAATCTTTCTTGTTCAAGCTCTTTCTTAGATTTCTGTCACACCCCGTAAATTCCCGGTTAGTATTCCGACCCAATCCGGTCATCTACTTTAAATTTTATTCGTTACGTTTAAATCTGACAGTTTACCGAGGAACTAAACTGCGTAAAAACTGAGAAACGTCACCGGACACGTTCCGGCATCGGTTATAAATTATTTTAGGCATTATATGTGTTATATTAACTTTCCTGAGTGTTTCGTGATTTTTAATCACTTCCGATATTAATTTTAAGGCTTTATCCTTTAAATTGCATAAAAAAAAAAAAAAAAAAAAAAAAAAAAAAAAAAATTAAAAAAAAAAAAATTAAAAAAAAACCCCCCCCCCCCCCCCCCCCCCCCCCCCCCCCCCCCCCCGCCCCCCCCCCCCCCCCCCCAAGATAAAAAAAAAAAAAAAAAGAAAAAAACCCCCCCCCCCCTTTTCCCTTATCTTGTCTTGACCTTTTCTCTGCACTCCTTCTTGTATAGGTAACAGTTCCTCCAGCAGTACTAAGATATACCTCAGCAGTACTAACTATTGGAACTTCTTCAGTAGCAGTACCTTTCTTTGCACCAGCAGTACTAACTTCATCACTTCCTTTCTCACTGCCTTCTTGATCTTGAATGACTTCTGTAGGAGTCACATCTTGAATCACAGGTTCAGTTTCATTACTTGCTTTCTCTTGAACCTCTACATCAGATAATTTCCTCCCCTGTTTGGAAGAATCATCTGCAATGTCTTCATCATCTGAAAGAACAACCCTAGCTTGTCTCCTTGCTTTCCCAATCTTTACTCTAGCCTCTAATTTCTTGACCCTGAGTATGAGCTTAGTAATAGCAGAACTGTAAGTTGTCTTTGTCTTCCTCAAGTCATCCTCCAATACACCAATCCTGTCAGAAAGTGTTGTAACCAAATTCATCAATTCTTGAAGTTTCAAGCTACCCTCATCACTTCCATGTGAGTGAACAGCATGGAGAGGTGAGTCATGGGGTGTAGGAAAGTGGTGTTCTGCTCCAGGTGATGGATGTGTTGGTGATGGTTGGGTTGGGGATGGTTGTGATGCAGCAGCAGTGGTATTATCAGGTGAGTGTTGAGTTGAAGGTTCAGGTGAGTGTGAAGTTGAAGGTTCAGGTGAGTTTGAAGGTGAAGATGTGATTCTGGAAGGTGAAGTGGAGGGTTCAGTAACATCTAACATAGTGGGGAATAGAGCAACCTCCTGGCCTGAAAAACCCTTTGTTGGCCTCTTCATATTGTTAAACACTTTCATACTAAGAGATGGAACAGAATATATTCTTGTGTGTTGTTGAAGTTGGTGTCTCTGCATATCTAGGCATATTTGAATGAACCTAGGGTACATCAAAAACTTATGGGGACTAGAGATATTAGACACCATGTGCTCAAAAATCATCCTGGAGAAATTATACTTCCTATTGGTAGCTAAGCATATAAGAGCAGTGGCAATATTACTACTGAACTGCTCCCAAGCAGTTTTCTTTGGGCTTAGGCAATGAAGAATATTATGAATAAGAAACCTCTATTGAGGTGAAAAAGCACCCTTTTGAAAAGTTAACTTATCTGAGTCAGTGTGATATCCCATAAGCGCCAATTGCTCAAAGATCTCAGAGTTGGGTATAGAAGTAATACCATCTTGATCAGCTAACTTGAGATGTCGTCTTAAAGATCCTTCGGTGATAGACAATGAGTGTCCATCAATAGTAGCATTAATATTGACGTCTTCATTTTCATCAGCAGAACGCCAAAATTGTTTGATAAATGAGACACACACCTCTGGCTTCTTGGTGAGTGCATAGCAAATATGACTTCGAGTTAGGAAATCAATGACTTGATGAAACTCGTCACTACCTGTAGATTTCTCTAAAAACGCGACCATGTTGTGCTTGTCACAAAATTCCAAATTTGCCATGAATAAAACTGTGAGTAATTGAGTGGGATATGATCGTGTATGTAAGTATGAAGGCTGGAGAAAGTTAATTGCAATAATATAGAGAAAACGGAGAGATATTATTTGATCGACTTAAAGAAAATTGAAGGTATCGTGAATAAATCATGCGAATTTATAGTAGGTTCATGAAAGTCCAATTGGTCAAACCCCTACTCCATAGGTATTTGGCAGAAATATCTCAACGGCTCTATTAATTAATGAAAAATCTGTTAGGGCCAAACAGTACTAACGGTCATCCAGCAGTACTAAACTTGGTCTAGCAATAATAAAATAAGCCTAGCAGTATTAACTTCTCCACCCAAAAGCAGTACAAACTCCAAAGTTTGTAATACTCAAAAATAACTTCACACAATCTCTCTTTCTGTTTTTAAGCTCACATTTTATCTCCCAATTCTTTTGGCTCACTTTTCACTCTGTCTGTTTTTCACATAACTCTCTTTCTGTTTTTAAGCTCACCAATTCTCTCTATTCTTTTTGGCTCACAATGCACACAAAGTATAGTTTTTGGCAAACTACCAGCCGTTAACGGATTTGATTAGTCTTTACCAAGAGCCATTTGCTTTGGACTAGTCAATTCTTTGTTGTCTATGAGACATGGTGAACTGATGACCATTTATGATGTGGTGTGAAAACCAACACTTTGAGGAACAAACAACATTCCTCCCCTCAAAGAATGCATCATTAAGTAACCAATTTCACACTTTATTGCTTATCCTGAAAGAGTTAGC
>BQNB010154772.1:2412-15474 GCA_026074375.1 Tanacetum coccineum | reverse complement strand
AAACAATGCAATACATAAGGGGAAACATCCTAAGGAAAGTAACATTACAAGGTTAGTTACATAGTTACATGAGACTGCCTAAACATGAACAAAAGAGGGCAATGGAATTGGCTTCAAATAGCAGCACTTCATTGGTAATTGGTTACACATAACCAATTACCAATTCATCTAACTAAACATAAAGAGCATAAACATACCATAAAGAGTTTGGTGAACCTGTGCACAACATAAAGACATACAAAATGTGCACAGGCCTTAAAGTACTGGTTGATTACATTTAGTCCAAAGGCCTAGGCCTGAGGATTGGTATTTGATGAACCAGATCCATCAATGGAACTTGATAGCCTCTTCTTCATGATCCTTTCACTTCTTGGTCTAAGATTTTGGCTAGCTTGATCCTGTCTTCCATCTTTAGCTGTTTGTTGGTTCCAACTTGTGATTGTTGAGTTGCTGGTGTAGGCTGCTCATTAGGCTCCTTTTGTGACTCACTTCCAATTCCAAACCATGTTGCCAATCTACCATATTTTACACCTAAAATCTCTAACACATGTATGCTCCTCATTTAAAGATATTACCTGGAATGATGATTCTGTAAGCATCATCCTACCATAACATCTGAATGGACATTTAGAACCCTCATTTGCACCAATGGTAGGATATTTGATTTGTTTCTTTTGCTTCCCTTTTTCAATGTCTTTCAACTTCTCATGTCTTCTACCACATCTTGCAATAAGAGAATCATTAGAACTTCTGTAGAACCACAAGGAATACCCATTTGCAAGAGAATAGTAGGTTAGACATTCCTTCAATTGAGCAGCATTAGCATACTTTTCACCAACCTGTAATGAAGATGGTTAGATTTCTAACTTAACTTAAAAGAACTTTTATACTGTTACAATGAGTTAAACATACCTTTGGTTTTCTCATTTTCCAATGTGTTTGATCATCATGAGTTGGAAACTTCTTCTTAATTTGATCATTGTCAAGTATTGTAAAGGGATCTGACAAACCATCACCTTTACCTCTCAACTGGTGCATCAATGTGTCCATATATTCCTCATGCTCTATGACAGTAGGAGTCTCACCCATATCATACATCCTAGTAGGTCTAGAACATCCAACCAGTGGGGTGCTTGAACCACAGTTACTTTGATTATGATTTTTTTTGCCCTCACTTTGTCTATGATTTTCAAACCAACATCTAGCTCACATTGAGGCAGTTTAAAGAAAAGTTCATACACGACTACTGACTGTGTTTTTTCTCTTAGAGTAGCACGTACATTTGCTAAGTCTAAAGGATTATCCTTACGAACAGCCCATTCGTAAACAATACCATTCTCATACCTGAGGGGGGGAAGAGGAATGTACCATCAAAATGCACATCAAATAACAAAAATAGTGAACCATCTGGTGCCATACTGCAAGAAATTTACAAATTTATTATAATTAGTTATTTAATTATTAATATATACAAAAAAAACCCTAACTGAACACATTAAAAACAAAAATATTGAGAAAATCAAAGTGCGGGAATGTTATTTAGGTTGATGTACCTTTTGCACAACAATTGGGTGGTTAACACTGTTAAACGATGTATAATTGTCGAGATCCAATTTTAAGGTTTATGTGTGGTGTCGGGTAATTGGGGGAAAATGGGGACCAGTATGGGGAGGACCACTTGTTATAGTATTTTGTGTTGTGGTAATCAGCGTGGCAAAATAAATGACATGACAAGTCCATGTCAACAAGGTAACCGGACACTGGTATAAGGGGTAACACACTACACACATTATTCCAAATTCAAAAGTTTATTGATTTTTACACAAGTTTAGCATAAGGTGGCAAGTTGGATACATTTCTAACTAATTTGCCCTAAAAACTTAGATATTCACTCAAATTTGCATTTGCATTTAGTTTGATATAAATTTGAATTAGGATTTGATATAATTTTAAATAAAAATTTGATATTCACTCAAATTTGCATTTGCATCTAATCTAGTTTAGATATCGAATTCATCTCAGACCAAAGGCCTTTGGCTCAGTTCGTACCCACCTCCGAAAAACCCATGGGCCACTGGAGAGATTTTGTGTTTAAAAGGTCAAGGGTTTTGAGTCTCGGCTCCTGCCTACTTCTGTTGGTGCCCACAATGGCTTATATATAATCAACATCCTATAAACAATCACTACAAACATACAGAAATCTAGTGCACATGATTAAAAACATCTTAATGAGATTATCTAAGTGTGTGTGTTTGAAAAGAGAATGAACCTTGTTGTGAGTAGGAAGAAGAAGAGTACTTGGAAGGATGTTGACTCCTGCCATGGATGAGCTCCAACTTGTTTGTCAACTGCTTATCATATGTGTTCTGTTTAGTTCAGTGATTCAGCTCCACTTGTTTCTGTTAAGGGCAAATCTGTAGTTTTTCCAAAGTTCAAGGGTAGTTTTCTTATGTTGTCAAAACAACATGGTACTATGTACTAGTTACTACTAGTTAGGCTGTATTTAGCGGGCTCCCTCAATCGCTTTACAGTTCAGTGTGGGGGTGAGCAAAAAAACCGAAATAACCGAAAAAACCGAAACCGAACCGAACCGAATTTGCCAAAACCGAACCGAACCGATCTACGAATTCGGTTCTCGGGTTGGATATGGGTTTGACAGTGTAAACCGAAAACCGAATTCATATAAATATATATATTTTTTATATATTTATATATATAAAAAGATCAATAAAATTTTATCCTAATATTGAAAAACACTTTTTATGTTTGAAATAATTTTTTTGCTAAATATATTTGTATATGTTTCTTTTTTTTAAATAAATTGTGTAATTCGGGTAAACCCGAAAACCGAACCGAACTAGAATTCAACCGAAACGAACCGAAAACCGAATTTGAATTCGGTTTGGGTCAGTATATGGGTTGACCTTAAAAAACTTTTAACCAAACTAACCGAACCGAAAAAAACCGAATAACCCGATAACCGAACCGATCAACACCCCTAGGTCCCTCTAGTGTTTAGTCCACCCACAGAAAAAATTAGCTTTAAAATAAACATGATTGTCCTAAGGTTTAAGGATTTTATTGATATGTGATAAACAAGTAGGATTATCCGAATCTAAATCTGATTCGCACATCTGAATCTGAAGCGTAAATGTCTGAATCTGAATCAAATGATAGTGTTTGTTTTTTACTTTTTAAATGTCTGAATGATAAAAGTACAAATCAATTTTATATTTAAAATCAGTTTTATTCTTACGAAACATAAACATGTTTAAAAATTATATAGAGCATTAAACCTTCATTCTGCAACACCACTTTCAAATTCACAAGAGCTCCCACCTCCTTAATCTTCCCGTTTAAGCACAAGGAGAACTCCTGTTGATTGACACACGTGTCATCAAAGACCATGACTGGAAAACATTCGCCTTCTTTCACTTCTTCTTACCTTTCACCACAATGGGCAACACTCATCTTATTTTTATTAGGTGATGTTTGTTTATTAAAAGGCTCTAAATCTGAATCTGATTCGCATATCTGAATCTGAATCTGAGGCGTAAATGTTTGAATCTAAATCAAGAAGATCGGTGATTTTTGACGACATTGTGTCATATTCTTTTACTTGGTGTTCTAGTCGTTGTAATAGGGCTTTTTCGTGGGACTCTTGGTTAAAAAAACCCACATTTAATTTCCTTGTAATGTTTCTTCTAGCTTCTTGCTAGTTTTATAAAATTTGCCGTTCTAAAAAAAATAATAGTGTTGTTTTTTACTTTTTAAATGTCTGAATGATAAAAGTAAAAATCAGTTTTATATTTAAAATCAATTTTATTCTTACGAAACATATACATGTTTAAAAATTATTTTAGTCATGAAATTAACATAGTTTAGCAACGTGGAAATAAAAGTGGCTTAAAAAACATTTAAAATAATTGTGTCGCAATTTAGCAGGCTCCCTCAATCGCTTTACAGTTCAGTGTCACATTAACATTCGCCTTCTTTCACTTCTTCTTACCTTTCACCCCAATGGGCAACACTCGTCTTATTTTTCTTATGTGATGTTTGTTTATTAAGAGACTCTGAATCTGAATTTGATTCGCACATTTGAATCTGAATCTGATGCGTAAATGTCTGAATCTGAATCAAATGATAGTGTTTGTTTTTTTACTTTTTAAATGTCTGAATGATAAAAATACAAATCTGTTTTATATTTAAAATCAGTTTTATTCTTACGAAACATAAACATGTTTAAAATTTATATAAAGCATTTTAGTCATGAAATTAACATAGTTTAACAACGTGGAAATAAAAGTGGCTTAAAAAACATTTAAAATAATTGTGTCGCAATTTAGCGGGCTCCCTCAATCGCTTTACAGTTCAGTGTCACATTAACATTCGCCTTCTTTCACTTCTTCTTACCTTTCACCACAATGGGCAACACTCATCTTATTTTTCTTAAAAATACACACTTTATACAAAATATCACACACATACTCACAAATTAAATAAACGAGGTTTGTCACCCGCGCCCTGCCGCGGAGCGCGCGAGACTATTTTTGCAGCGGACCGATTACGCCAAGTACTATTTTTTAGCGATTGAGACTCACCTGGCAACGAACCAATAACCCTAAAGACTATTTCCGTAAACATTTTAAAATATATATTAAACTTCAACATTTTTTATAAAATCGTACGCATGTCAGAACCATTGCAATATTGGGCTCGTTTTGTTCGCAATTCGATTATCCTTTTAGCCACATTTTTTTCCGAATAAATCGATAGATATGCGCTCTGTAATTGACGAATAAAGTGCGCTTTGAAAATTGAATTTTAAAAAATATGAAAGTAAAACGTAAATAGGTTAAAGTTCAGGGTGCGTTTTGGAAATTCGGTTTTTTAAATATATATATTAGACTTCAAATTTTTTTTATAAAATCGTACGCATGTCAGAAGCGGTGCAATATTAGGCTCGTTTTGTTCGTAATTCGACGATCTTTTCAATGATATTTTTTTCCGAATGAATCGGTAGATGTGCGCTCCATATTTGATAAACAAAGTTTATTGTATAAAAAAATCGTAAATATGTTAAGTTCAGGGTGCGTTTTGAAAATATAATTTTTTTTTTATCGAGATGTGTGCGTAAAGGAATTTTTTATTCTCAAACACTATTCATCATTTCTGCTCTTTATATATATATATATATACTTATAATAACAATAAAAACATAAATGTGGGCCGATATATGCACAAAAGCCAAGAGATGAGGAGGGTCAGCACCGAACTCCTGTTTTCCTCTTGCTCACATGTCACATTAGGGGTGTTCATTCTTTGAAAATCGGACTGGATTGACAAAAACCGGCGAACCAAAACCGAGTTTGGCCAAAACACCTGACCGAAGACCGGACCGAAATGGTTCGGTCCGGTTCGGTCTTCGGTCCGGTCCGGTCTAACAAGACAAAATTGCTGGTTATTTTTAAGACCGAACCGGATCGGACCGGACCAACCGGACCAAGGACCGAAATAAAGAAAAAGATAAACCAATGACTGGATCAAAATAAGTTCGGTCCGGTCCGATCGGTCCGGTTCGGGCCGGTTTCTCGGTCCGGTTCGATCCGCGATCCGTTTTGTTCACCCCTATGTCACATAATACCCTAGTGGTCCACACTCACGAGGATGATCCTCGCTCGTGAGGAAACCACACCACTAAATGCAGCCTTAGAATGACAAGCAAATGAGACATTCATAAGGTAAACAAATTGTTAATTAAACATGACTAGCAGGCGTGTTGCAGCGGCGGGTACTTTGAACCAAAGAAAAACAAAAGAAAAATGATCTCAATCAGACCCGGTTCACCATTTATATAGGTTATGAACGGTTCTCTCCCGTTCGTTTTCAGTCGGCTTTTATTTGTTAGCCGAACCGGTGACCAGTGTTGAACCCGTTGGTTCGGCTCGGCTTTCAAAACACATGTATTAGCATATAAATTGTATAAAACTTTGTGTGTTTTATTATTTTGTACAATGTGTATAATAACATATACCTTTTATTTTATGGGTGTTTTAGAATTTACATTAATTAGTAATGAGTGTTTTAAGAATAACATGAAATGTGTTTGAGTGTTGACTACTCAATAAGTATATGTTTGTGAATTGGATAATGGTACATATTGCATGAATGTTTGTATTATTGAATTTTAGTTTTTTATTGTTTGCATTAAATATTATACAATGTGTATCAATTATTGTATTATTTAATTTTTTGCATTAAATGAAGAAAAAGATATTAATTTGTTTTATATGTAATACAGATAAATGCATATAGTCACGTTGATTCATAGTTTTCATACATGAATATATTTTTTTTATTTAATACAAACGAGTGATTCATAATTAACATTTTAGTGTGGATTCACTCAAATTTGTAAATTGATTCAAAACTTAGATATTTATATAACGAGGTTTGTCACCCGCGTGCTGCCGTGGAGCGCGCGAGACTATTTTTACAACGGACCGATAACGTCAAGTACTATTTTTCAGCGATTGTGACTCACCTTGCAACGAACCGATAACCCTAAAGACTATTTCCATAAACATTTTAAAATATATATTAAACTTCAACATTTTTTATAAAATCGTACGCATGTCAGAACCATTGCAATATTGGGCTCGTTTTGTTCGCAATTCGACGATCTTTGCAGCGACATTTTTTTTCCGAATGAATCGATAGATATGCGCTCCGTAATTGACGGATAAAGTTTGTTTTATTGAAAAGTCGTAAATAGGTCAAAGTTGAGGGTGCGTTTTAAAAATTGAGTTTTCAAAAATATTGAATAAAAACATAAATAGAAAGTTCAGGGTGCTTTTTGGAAATTCGTTATTAAATATATATATATATATATTAAACTTCAACATTTTTTATAAAATTATACGCATGTCAGAAGCGGTGCAATGCGACGATCTTTTCAATGACATTTTTTCCGAATAAATCGGTAGATATGCGCTCCATATTTGTTAAATAAAGTTTGTTATATAAAAAAGTCGTAAATAGGTTAAAGTTCAAGGTGCGTTTTGAAAATATGTAAAAAAAATTTTTACCTCGTGAGTCGTGCGTGAGGGAATTTTTTATTCCAACGAAGGGGGCAATGTGCCCTGCTCTTTTATATAAGCGAGGTTCGTCACTTGCGCGCTGCCGCGGAGCGCGCAGGCGTATTTTCTCAATGGCATGATAACACCAAATACTATTTATCAGTCGTTGGGGATCACCTTGCAACGAATTGATAACCTCAAAGACTATTTCTGTAAATATTTAAATATATATTAAACATCAACATTTTTTATAAAATCGTCGGCATGTCAAAAACATTGCAATATTGGGCTCATTTCGTTCGCAGTTCGACGATCTTTTCGGCGATATTTTTTTCTCTCGAATGAATCGATAGATACGCACTTTATATTTAATAAATAAATAATTCAGTGTATTTTGATAATTCTTTTTTTACATCACTAGTGGGGTCATACTAATTTTTTATTCAACTTGAATTCTTTAATCACCAATATGAATTTTTTATTCACCACGCTTCCCAATTTCTAATGTTTTATATATATATAAGGCTGGGCGGAGTAAGGCCAAACTCATCATGGTGAGTGGCCACTCACCATTCAAACCTTATGCCACCCTATCAAACTCGTGCGTGAGTTGGTGCTTGAGTGGTGAGTCACTCACCACAAGTGAGTGGTATTATTTGGGACCCACATGTTTCTTTATCCATTATATAAAAATAAAAATAAAAACCTTTATTTTTCACCTATAAATACCCACTATTTTACTCATTTTTAAACACAATTCATTTATTTTTAAACAAAACTCTCATATTCAATATTGTATTTTTAACGTAATGTTTTTATGATTATGCAATCTTTTTAAATTATGAATAAATTTTTTAATTTAGTTTGTGTTTACATTTTTATTAATTTTGTACGTTTACGTTAACGTTTTTATTAATTTCGTATGTTTACGTGAACGTTTTTAATTTATGAATGAAAGTAAATTAAAAAAAAAAAATGATGTGTAAGGTAAGTTTGGTATGAAAGGTGAGTGTTAAAACAGTTGAAATGTGAGTGGTAAAGTTGAAAAGAGAAATGTGACGTGGCGCTGAGGTGGATGGTGAGTTTGGTGCTCTTACTCCATCCAGCCTAAGTTATATACTTAAATCGAATATTAGATATTCGAAACTCTGAATTACCAATATGCTTCTAATCAACTAAAAAACATTTTTACATAAAAAAATTCGTAAAGGACCGTGAATCAAGACTACAAATGACGATTTTCACGATTTCTTGCCCGAACTAAGGTAACATAGTTTATCTACAAAAGTTTTACACAACTATAAAGACGATACCTAAAGCTACAACTATTTAAGTTGAAGATCATCTCGTGTTCGTACATAAAATTACGAAAACCGAACAATAATCTCTTCTCATTAGAACCGGTTGCACGTTATGCCAGCGAGTATTTAACGTTGTTGCTTTACTTTGGATTGCAATATAAGTATATCGAAATATGATCGAGCAAGATTTATCAGGGTAAAAAATCCTTTTACCTAAATATATATATATATAGAGGAAGGTTAAAATAAAAAGACAAATATTCGTGAGAAGGATAAAAAAAAAAAAAAATTTTAAGTTCTCGAAAAATTCTAAAAAAATTCCATTAAATCAGGTATGTTGGTGCATAAAACTTTTGTAAAAGATGTTTTTCTAATTTTGAGTTTTTATACGTTTATAATAATTTGTGTATAGAGATACTGATTTTTATTAATTTGATCAGTATGTACAATGATAAGATTATCATGTTAAAGATGGTATTTAATTAAATGGCCTAGTGATAAGTACTCAGCTTCCTCACAAGAGATACGGAGTTCATATTTGAAAGTGGTTAGGGAAGGGTAAAAAATAGTCATGAATTTAACTCGGTGAGGCCGCATATATATGAGTAAAAAATGGCCCGCCTCCTCGAGTAACCACAACAGGAAAAACCTCATATGTAGAGGTCTTGTACAATTTAACCAAGGTTGTAAAAATCGCTACCTTGCGATTAATAGGATTGGATTTTTATATATATATAAATAAAATTATAAATTTTTGAAATTTTTTATATATTTAAATTTCAAATTGTCTAATTAATTTTCAAAAATAAATTAATGTCATTAACATTCAATTAAAATAAGAAAAACAAACATACCTTCACATCTAGTGTTAAATTAGGTGCCTTTGTGTGGCTTTGTCAACAGATTTAGTGAAGAAACGGATGTATACTGAAATAAAAACCTCAATTTTAATATTTGATAACACTTGACCCGTACTAACCGAGTTGGCGATTTACTCGTTTTTATGCCTGAAAAAATAGTAGCCCGAATTTTATTCGATTATCGTTTGTTTTGTATTTAATTTTTTGTATGTTGATCGATTTTGGATCAGTCAGAATAATAAAGCCGATTTGTCTAAATTTGGGCGGTTAATCCCTGCCTAGCGTCTAAGCGCTCGCCCGCCTCGGCCAATTTTTACAACACTGATTTTAATTCCTTTGACTTCTAAAGAAATTTAGATTGACCATGAAAACATTATAAAGAAAGCAACGAGTTTCTAGACGAATATCTAGTCTCTAATTTGGTTTTATTAGCATCCATAACCAGGCTGGTTTTTAATTAGGAGGCATGAACTATTTGTTGCACCACATATATTTCATTTTGCAGAAGAGTGGTTTACATGAATGGGGTGTTTGAGTGTTGTCTATCAGTGTATGGACTATGGAATGCTTGCCTTTAAGGTTCATAGAAATCGTTTGCTTAAACCGGACTTCTAAGACTTCTTAACTTCAAGTACGTGGCCCAACCGCCTAGGTTGTTTACGTATAGCTTCTGACTTTGTGTAGAGTTGAGTGACGTTCCCTTTTGTAAGTCTTATCAAACCGTCCAAATGGCATTGCATGTTTTTGGCCTAGACTAAACATATCACATGAAGCTGATGGTATCTTTGTCCCCTAACAAATTACAGTTGATAACGATGCTTTATGCTTGTACGTACTCTTGAGCCGTTTGTAAAACACCAGCTAGCATCTCACTGTCGGTGTCATCTGATAAGGAGCTGAGCATGCCAAGTGTGACTCAAGGCTTGTTTCATGGGACACTTTTTTCTTACGTTGTCTTATGAAGTGACTCTGGATGTAACACTTGGGACGACTTTCAACGTTATTTATTGTAGGGGCGGTTTGCAAATAAAATCAAATATGAGTACGACGTAGGATGAGAATAAATGACTCAAATAAATGACAAACTTACTTATTCGTACATGTTTGGGTTATAATGGGTGAAACGAGTGAAATATAAGCGACAAATTTACTTATAAGTACATCTTTTGCCCGTTTTGACCCATTTCACCTGTTTTAGCCTAAACGTGTACATGTTACGGCTAAAATGGGTGAAATGGGTCAAAACGGGTGAGATGACTCAAATAAACGACAAACTCACTTATTCGTACATGTTTGGGCTATAATGGGTGAAACGGGTGAAATATAAGCGACAAATTTACTTATTAGTACATCTTTCGCCCGTTTTGACCCATTTCACCCATTAAGTGACTAATTTCATTATAAACGTTAAGTGAAACTTCTTGTTTCCAGTTAATGATTGTCGCATGATATTTAGTGACTTGTTTAATGGTCCAATATTTCTGCAATTTTTGCATTTTTATAGAGTTTTCTGCATTTTTTTGCTGTTAAAATAGCGCCTCAAAAGGCATGTCTAAACCAAAAAAGGTCGAGTCCAAACAGCCCCTAAACCAGTCTTATTTCTTTGTTGAATACATGTTTTCAGTCGCTATGCATATTTTGGATCCAAGTGATTTTTTAAATGGCGTTAATCTTGATTAATATATGCACATCATGCTTTCATTTTCTGAGATGTACAATAATCTGGTTTTATAAATTATAATACTTCTGTTAAGTGCTTGTCATATACAGTACTACTTTTGACTACTAGTCATATGACTAACTATATATATATCATATTCAGTGTCAATGATTTGATGGTCCCCTAAACTATTCTTATATTAATATAACCAGCGCCTCAAAAGGCCTGTCTATACAGAAAAAGGTTGAGTCCATATAGCCCCTAAACCAGTCTTCTTATAGATTTTTTTGCTTTCAAAACAACCCCTCACAACGTTTTCTCCAAACAGCCCTATAAAATCATTTATGTCCTAAAAACTTCTAAGATCTGGTCCTAAAATCATTTCTGTCGAAACAGCTCTATAAAATCTTTTCAGTCCTAAAATCATTTTTGCTTACAAATAATTACTTACATATCGCGTTTCAGCTACCGAGTTGACCCATTGTCCCCCTTTCATATGCCTTTTCTGGAACTGCTCCAGAAGGTCTAGGAATGCATCAGTCTTCTTCCACTTTAAAAAATTTAAATTTAAGTCTTCTTGAGTGATGACTACACCCAAAATTGCAAGCCTACTAACAATCTTCTGGAGCCTGTTAAAGATAGAGTCAAGAGACTCTGTGCTTGATGCACTAAAATTTTCATATTGTTGCTTCAAAAGTGTCTTCTGTGTTTTCTTAGTGGCTTCATTACCTCCAAATCGTGTTTCGATAGCAGCAAACATTGTTTTAGCATCATTGTACTGACTGAAAGTAAGTTGATGTTCATTGGGAAGAGCCATGAGTAGCAAGCTTCTAGCCTTCACATCATTCTTCTTGTTGGTCTTTTCTTCAGCAGTTACAGGTACTGACATCTTTGTAACTGAAGTACCATTCTCTTGTGCTGTTTGTGGTACAGATACCCATGAGTTACCATTCTCTATGACCTCCCATAGAGCATAGTCTTGTACCTGGAAGTACTGCTTGATTCTTATCACCCACATCTCATACTCACCTAGTTTGAGTATGGGTAGCTTAGCAGTAGTATTACTATGTGCAGATTCAAATTCCATGACTTCTAGATCAAAGTTTCTCAAAGCAAAAGCTCTGATACCACTTGTTGATCCCAATCCTTGATCGATTCCTTAGCTTGTCTAAGGTTAAATTACCTTGGATAAATCCAAAATAACTTGTTGTAGAAACTTTGTTTGTATACTAAAGTGTATGCGGAATCTACACCTTAATATCTAGAAGTATTATGAATAAAACAGTAATTATGAATGAACAAAGATGAACAAAGATATAACCAAACGCTCCAATATTATTAGATCAATAATACGAGTACTCTTCACTAGTACTAGGGTTTACAACCTTGAAGCTTTTTAAATTGACTTGACAACTATGAAAACTTGTATATCAACTAATGCCCTAGAGCCTTCTTTTATAGACTAAGGAGTCCTAGTCGGCTTACAACATATACTAAAGATAAACATAAACTTATAGAATATTCTGATACAATCTATTCTATAATTATCTTCTAATCTTCATCTCCAAGTAATCCTTATCTTCTGGCATCTCTGACTTTCTTTAGCAGTATTAATCTTCTCTGGCAGTACAAACTAACACTGGCAGTACTAAATTTGTGCTAGCAGTACTAACTCAGTTAACACTGTTAGTTATAATCTGAGCAGTACTAATCTCTTGTGAAGATTTATTCCCAACACCGGTCTCGTCTCACAAAAAATTGTCACTTTGTCGCTGTTAAACCTTGAACCAACAACCATCACCAACTAATAACACAAATTATAACACCAAAAATTAACTCAAGTGTCAAATTAAGTGTTAATTTCGTGTATATGGGTCTAGTTTAAACAGATAATCCACGACCCATTAAAAAAATAAACATCAGCCCAAGATTTCTAGTCACACCATCGGCCCAAGCAAAAATAACCACAAACCCGATCCAACCTCTTTAATACGTGGGATATATATTTACTCCATTCCTAAAAATTAGGTCTTTGCTTAACCCTAATCATATCACCTAAAATCCTCCGCCCCTCCTTTTACATGAGTTAAGATCAACATAGACCCATTATTTGTCATATATCTAATGAATCAATCTCAACCATCTATTTTTTCATCAAAAAT
>BQNB010154771.1:0-11365 GCA_026074375.1 Tanacetum coccineum | reverse complement strand
CTTTTGGCTTTCATGGTCAACATAGCCATCTGCCACTTTAGATCCATCTCTTCTAAGTCATCATCATCAATCTGTTGTAAGTCCTCATCATTTAATTGTAGACTGTTAGATTGGTTTATAAAGAAAGAATAGATCACAGCATCACTCATACTATCAGTATTGGCAGAGTTAGAACCATAAGATTGATTGGAACTGCCAAAGTTATTGGAAGACACAAAAGCCACATTATGTGAATTTTGGTTTGAGCTTGATGACCCTTTAACTTCAGTTTCATAAATCTTCAGATTGTTGTATAGGTCATCCATGCTGTAGAGAGAGAGATGAGAGAGAGTTGAGAAGATAGAAGAGGATGAAAAGAAAAAATTAATCCATATTAGAAAAATACAAACTACTATCTTTTCAAATAAAATATCATATATATATTTAGATATTTATTATGAAATTTTCTAAATATATATATACCCCTACACATTTAATGTGACCGACGCGGGATTTATAATAGGGACCCGGGCTCGGGTTTGCTTGGGATTAAACCCAAACACAATACAATATTACGATACTATCGATCCCGATTCCCTATATTATTTTTGTTACAACTTAAGACTAAATAAATACCGAAGCACCATCGTAAAGTGCCCGAGCTTCCCTTGTTTCGATCTCAATAAATTGAGGCTACAATATCCCCCGAAAGAGAGGTCTGTAACAACGGGAAACGAGCTTTCCTTTTATTGAACTCAAATAAAAATGAGGCTAACAATCTCCCCCGAAGTGAGTTCATTGATGACACACCTTTATGAGATCATGAGATTGCGTTTGTCGTTTAAGCTCGAGTGTTCTGGTCTTTGTCTTAGTTATTTGTTGTAGCCTTGTTCCTTCTGCTTTGCGATCTGACTTTTGAAGCCTTTGTCATTGTCTTTATATCGTCTTTGCCTCTTGCGATCTTTTGTTTTTGACCAACATAGCTCATCTTTGCATTTATCTTGAAAAGCTTAAATCAGAGTTTGCGGAAGTCTTTACTTATAAATCTTGAGCTTTCTTAGAATATATGTCTTCGTAGATGAAGCATAGTTGAATGGGATTAGGTGCCATTACCGGACCGTTTGACCTTCAGGTTTATGTTAGTGGATAAACGAGAAAATTAATTTGAAAAAATCAATCGACGTTTCACTCGTTAAAGAGTTTTTTGTAACACATCGAGAGTGTCATGTTTTTATCAAAATTCATCAACCGTTCAATTCATTTACTGGAATCCAAAATGCTATCCATTGTCACAAAGTTTTTTGAATTCATATAGAATCTTGCAAGTCACCTACCGCAGTGTTGTTTGATGTTGACACTAGAAGGATTTCCATCGTCACTATGAATACTAAAGAGTATCACTCTAATGTTCTGGCAAATATATAATGATATTGCGTAGACCTCAATTGATAACGCTTGTGAACCTGGAATGATGGATTCACAATTGTTTGAAAGGAATGTTGTCCTAACGAGATTTGATTGATCCTCTTGGCTCAAGACTCGATTAGTGCATTTTGGTTTTAGTACTCGGAGGCTGGAGCAGTTTGCCACCTATCAATATCACGATCTCCGAAATGAGATGTCAATAGATAACTTGTATCTCCGGTGACAAATGAGACAAGTTTCTTCTGTCGAGAGAAAACGTAATGGCTGGAAGGGATTGTGCAAGTTGCATCACTGGGTCCATGATGCGTTTTTCAATAACCAGCCAATCATCTTGTGATATCTGATAGATTATGGAATTGACCCTGTTTTCTAGCTTTAAGTTGTGTGGTAGGGCTTCTTTCTTTAGACCTTTCTCTATACATTTTCATTTTAATTCTTCAACGCCTCAATGCTTACCCAAGACGTCATTACAACACCTTGTTGTGATTGTTCCAGTGTTAACATCAATCTTGAGTCGGCATTTAATTCCCATATTCATTCATGTCCAATCATACCTAAGGACTGCTATACTAACTTTGGATATCCATGGGTAGATCCTCCGGTTCCGGTTGGATCATAGAGGTGATTTCCTAACATAACCAACCGTATTACTTCAGAATTGTCGTGAAATTAAGATGTTGTTGGGTATAAGATCAAACCATAATAAAACCTTTTCTTCAGCACTTGAGTCGATTAGATCATATTTTAATTACATATTCTCCCCTTATTTTAAATAATAAACACTTAGTTTTTGAAATACCTTGTGATTAAAATATGTCTTGAAAATTCTTTGGGAGAAAATATGGTCAGCATGAATGGTTTGGAACATTTTGATAATGTTTTGAATACATAAGAATGGTCGTTGATGATGTATCCAAGAACATTAAAACTTTGTTTTTTTCGAAAAACTCCCCCACAAAAATTAGAACCTATTGAGAATTGTTGTCTTTTGAAAACATTGGTGAGGGTTGGAGTGTTGAACACACAATTTTGAAAGATTATTAATTGTCATCGAGAAATTCTTGAAAAATTGTGTTCAACTTTTGAAAAAACCAAATGTTAGAGACGTCTCTTTTTCTAACATTAGGAAGCGCACTGAAAACGTACACTAATCCTCCTTGTTCTTAGACTAAAAACTTTGAAGTCTGTAAGAAACAGCTCAAGACCGAGAAACGTTAATTTTCTCGTTGTGAGGATAAGTTATAAACCTTCCTTTATTTGAAGTCCGGGTTATGTACTGACATTTTGCACATAAGCCATCTAGAAAATTAGAAATGACATGTTTTGAAACTATTTGCAAACTCTCCGCATCGAAAACTTCATTGACAGTACGAACCGTGGTCAATGTCAATCGCATTTTAAGAAGCACGTAAATGTTATCGATTTCCATGAGACCATTTCGAGAAGATATTCTTTTTGAAAATTTTCTGATTTCTGATTTTTGTATATTCCTTTTTGAAGTTTTATATTTTTTGTCTTTGGCTTTATCAAAAATATGTACATTGTAGATGTTTGATGATGATGCAAGCATGCTCATTTGTCAGAAACCTAAACCTCCATTCAGCTGAGTCAAACATCTCATACCATCTTTCTGACAAATACTTAAACCGATTCCTCAGAAAGGGCTTTGGAAAACATATCAGCTAACTGGTATTCATTCTGACAAATATAATTTCAATTATACCCATTTTCAACCTGTTCCATTATGAAAGGATGACGATATGGATGTGCTTTGTCCGTGATGGTTGTAGCGGGGTTGCATGAGATCGCTATGGCTGACTGAGAGTCGCAGTACAACTAATTTTTTTGTATTATGAACCATATATCTTGAAGTTGTGTCCCATCCACATTACTTGACACAACTTGCAATAACCGCCACATACTCTGTCCTCTGCTGAAAGACATTGCAGTGCATTTTGTTTCTTTGACATCCAGCTTACAAGTTTATCAGCCAAGGAACTGTATCCCACCAGAAGTGCTTTTTCCGAGTAACAAGACATCCGGCATGATCAGCGTCCTGAAAATGCTGTAAGTTCAAACCCAGAATACCTTTGGATACCAAAGTCCCATGTTAATGGTACCCTTAAGGTAATTTAAAAGATTCTTTAAACTACCCTCCTTTGCGGTGCTATTTGATTGGTCGTGCTTGATAACGAGCACAATAGCATAACTGCTTGCACTAAGTCATGGTCTACTAATGTCAAGTATACATAGTGACCCGATTTTACTACGATAATCAGATTGGTTCTACGGACTCCACTCCATTCACATCTAGTTTGGTTTATAGAGCCAATGGAGTAACCAAGGAGTGACAATTGTCCATATTATGCTTTTTTAGAATTTCTAAAGCGTACTTGGCCTGATTGATAAAAATACCTTTTGGGGACTGGTGGATCTGAAGTCCTAAAAAGAATTTCATCTCCCCCATTAAGGACATTTCAAATCTACTGTGCATTAATTTTTCAAATCGTTTTGAATATTTAGAGATTGTCCAATCCAAAAATTATGTCATCAACTTAAATTTGCCACAAGTATAAAATCCATCCCCGTATTTTATCTTGAATAAGTTGGGACAATTGGTACCTTTATAAAGCCTTGGACATCAGGAAGTTTGATAGTCATCGAACCAGGCTCGTGGAGCTTGCTTTAAAAATCCAAACAAGCTTTCCTTAGAAGGTAGACTTTTTCTGGATGATCTGGATCAACGAACCCTTCTGGCTGAGCAACATAAACCTCCTCCTTCAGTGGACCATTAAGAAATGCCGTTTTCACGTCCATCTGATAGATTGGAAAAGACTTGTGTGCTGCGTGGGCAACGAAAATCCGAACTGCTTCCAAGCGAGCAACTGGTGCAAATGATTCTTCAAAATCAACACCTTCTTCCTGAGCATAACCTTTAGCTACAAGTCGTGCTTTGTTGCGAATTACAGTTCTGATCATGTCATCTTTCTTGTTCTTTCCATAACCACTTGAAGCTTATATAATCATCTGCCAAATGTTTGTCGACTAATTCCCAGACTTATAGTCTGTCGAACATATGAATGTTCATCCTGGCTGCAATTGCTTCGATCCATGCAGAATCATCCATAGCCTCCTTAATGTTCCTTCGGTTCAACAAATACTTACTGTGAGCGCGAACATACACATTTCAAGATCAGTGGCTAGCTTTCCGTCTTGTATTAACTGGCATGGATGGAATTCCACGAACTTGTTTCTAATGATGATCTCTGGTCCATCGTAAAATCATGACTTTGTGGTTGAAATTGAATGCACATCGTATTATCAATGATTGTCGTAATTAAGACTCACCCAATTTCCTTGGTAACCCGTTGTACAAAAATGATTGATAAATTCAGCTTCTTGTAACGATCATTCGGATTCTTGATCATTGTTGGTTTTCCTCAGCTTGAACCGTGTGTTGGATTGTAATATTCTTCAAGTAAAGTACTGAAGAGAAATTCTAACCGCTTGTTGCGACGAATCTGATCTTCTCTGCTGAAGGAAAGAACATTTTGTCTTGGGGCTCGGGTCCTAATGTTGTCATAATCTGATCGCCCTTTGTCCTTGAGGAACTCGGCCTGAAGATACATGTTTCACAGACATCTCTGTGTCGTTGTTGTTTCGAGGTCTGAACGGTGTTTTATCAACATCATTTTAACATTGAGTAACGGGGGCCTGAAGTGTTAATTTCAGCAGACACCATTTGATGAAGAACGAGCTTGAACTCTGCGATCAAACATCATTGCCATGAATAACCGAGGCTTGATCTGCTGCGATCTAAAACGTCTTTTGTATCAATCATCAGATCAAAAAATTCCATAAGCCCATTTTCTTATATATCTTTCTTTTTTTCGCAACCAAACTCTGAGTCCTTCCTTCTGTAGTGAATTAAAGATGTCCTGTACTTAAGAGAGTACCTGCACTGACATTAAGAGCTTGTTCGCTTTTATATTGGTTAGGGATATCTGCATTTGAACCATTTGGGGGTTCACTTTCAACCTTTGTTGTGCTAGAGGCGAATGTCTTTCCTGTTGGAACCCATCTAAGACAAACAGTCTGAGAATTCCTATACCCGTAGTATGCCACCTAATACAAGATCTAGGACTTTGTTTTTTTCTCATGCACAGGTGGGAGTCCTTAGTTGATTGAAAACCTATGTCCATTTTGGGATCTGTCTTTTTGGTTTCGTTGCAACCCTTATTTGCTCTATGGTTTGTTTTCTGTGGTATGTCTTTAATGGATGAACCTTAGCACGCGAGTTACTTCTTTAGGAAATTTAATTACAACAAGCGTCATGATTGGCATTAAGACACATTTCTTACACTATGTCGAGCAAACAAAATTTTTGGAGTCCAGAAAAATTTTCTAGTGATCCTAGAGTGTTCATGTGTCTTTTTCATAGCTTCCTCTAGGTAGTGTATTATGAACAATGTCTTTTGAGCTAATACCTAGATGAGAGCTTGGTGCAATCATATTGAATGAGGTATAAGCAGGTGCAGATTCTTCTTACCCTTAGGCAAAAGACAGTGTATAGGACTGGTTTTGACAAGCGATGTCACATCAACTTGGGAGCAAACCGTGTTTTTGAATTCTAGGTCTTTTCAACTTAAACCGCAGTCGGTTGTCTAACAACAGGATTGTTTTTGAGTGGTTGTCCAACCGGTTTGTACCCAAGATTGATGGCTTTGCAAACTTAGTATCACACTATTTTCCTGTTAGGTTTCTTAACTCATTTTTTAATGCTGCAATTGCAAACCCCTTTTTCTGAATCTAGCTAGTACAATCACATTTTCATTAGACTTTTTGTTCATATATCGTTTCCATGAAAGATTCATTCAGGTTTTTGGTCTGAACTCGTGTCCTTTGATATAGAATCAAACAGATCTTTGTAAGGTCTGTTTAAAGTGCTCATTTTCTTTATTTAACTGCACATGTCTCTTCGAGTAATTATAGCCCACTATGTTCCAATTTCGATTTTGTAATGTTTTCAATACATCGATGTCATTTTTAACCTTGGCTTCATTACCTTTTTCTTTCAAAAATTGACTTTGTTGCCCTGATTTTAAAACATTGTTTCCATTATTGCATTTGTAGTTCAAGATTGATACATGTGCTTCGAGTTTTCCAAAATATTTTTGAAACTGGGCAACGATCTTTTTGAGACAAACATTTTCAGACTCGAGTGATTGATCTGAGAGTTCAATTGTCTTGTCATCAGTTAATTTAGCAGGCAAAGGACGTATGTCATGACATTGTTCAGCATTCTGGTCAACCTTTCCTATCAATATTGAATCATGTTTGCTTAGTAAGTTGTTGTCCTGTAGCAGATACATTATCATCAGCAGTCATTTGTACCTCAGCCATTGGCTCTTCATCGTATATGGGTCTGATTTCTGCATCATCAACATGTGCATGCAAGTCCTGACTTGCTGCATTTACCCCGCGCTTTTGTATTCTGTCCCATTGCATTTCAATGATAACTAGCATCCAATGCATCCAATGCATTACTCGTATCAGTCTTTTCCTCTGTTTTCTGGATTTGTCTTTCATTCACCCTGCTTTCATACTCCATTTTATGTTGTGCTCTTTCACCAAACGCTTCATACAGTTCCATTTGTTGATCAGTTTGTCACGAATTTCTGAAATAGGCGAGTCGAGTGTATTGTAGGAATTTGTTTGCGCTAGCATGTCAACATATTCATCATCCAAATAAAAAACGTGACTTATGAACATCTGAAACTGGTGTCTTCGAGTACTTTATAAGCAACATGTGTTCCAATGTCATGAAATTCTTCGTTGTCAAGTTGCATTTGGTAGTTGATCCATGTACAGGAACAATGTGCCCCGTGAAAGTCTTCTATATCTTGACCAAAGAGTGTTGCAAATGCGCGTTTGAATCCCTCCTCGGTTCGACTTCCTCTTAAGTCGTTGTTTGAAAGACACTTGAGGTGTGAATGAAGTCGTTGAAAAGATACCATGCAACTTTTTTTTGATTTGTCTTGAATTAGTTGCATTTGTTGTATTTCTGAAATCTGAACCAACTAATATTAAGGTATCTTTCTTCTCCATTTTAATCGTGAGTGAAGTGAAAAAGTGTTGATCTTAAGTTGAATTGTGATTGAAAGTTGTGGTTTTGGTATGCAATTCACGTTCAACGGGGATTTTACACACGTCTATGATTAAAAACCCGATAAATGAATTAACGTGATTTACAAAACCTCTTCCTCAATAGAAAACCGTGAAATGATTTACTTATTATCAGGAATCAGCGGGCCAATGATTTAAAATGTCCTAAAAACAGATAATTTTCTGGCTATGGATAAGGTTGTTTGTTTAAAATAGGCTCACCAACTGAAACGGCCTTAAATACAGATGGGCGTGACAAGAACAAAAAGCAAGACTAACTCAAACTCCAAAAAAACTGAAAAATGTCAATAAATCATAGTAAACGAGCTTTTTGGGCCTTAAGAAATCCTTAACCAGCTAAAGGTGGTTATAGCGTGATCCGTCTCGTTTTTTGCTTCGATTTGAGAGCTCACTGAATAGGGCCTTAAACGGAGTTACGGATCAAAATTAATGGCCTTTTACTGAAACCCTTTTCGTCACAAAAACAAAAAAAATTTCGTTCGGATCCACAAAAAAATTGCTCTTTATCGACTCAAAATGTCCGTACGTATCGATCGGGCCTCGTTCGACTCCTTTCGAAATCATCGTTTGTTCTGTCCGCTATTCGTTCGATTGTTCGATGTCGCTCGTTCGATTCGATTGTTCGAGTCCTGTTCGTTCGATCGAATGTTACGAGTCCGCTCGTTCGATCGCTTGATCGGTCCGCTCGTCGATCGCTTGATCGGTTTCCGCTCAACGAAATCGCTGAGTTTCCGCTCGTTCGTACAATGATCGTTGATGTTTTCCGCTCGTTCGATCGTCTAGTTCGAGTCCGCTTGTTCGATCGCTGCGATTTGTCACTCGTTCGATCCAAACTATTTTCCCACTCGTTCGAATCGAGTAATCGTATCTCGCATCGATTTCACGCGTTTTGGTGCCAACGTTTTTCTGCTCAGCTTTTTCGTCTTCTTGCACCCGATAATCACAAACCGAACCAGATTCCAAACTGCCGAATCCAATAGCTATAAACATCAAAACAAACCACGATACCAAATAAGATTATACAAAAAACAAACCACGAAATCCACCCGAGCGATTGATACCAATTGTATGAACCCGTTTTACCACTAAAACTTCACCTTCATAACCCGAACCACGATTCAAGAAAAAGAGAAGAGAGAGACTCAAAATGTAGAGAGAGAGATGAGAGAGAGTAGAGAGAGAGTTGAGAGAGAAAAGAAAATTTATATTTTTAGAAAAATAAAAACTAGATATTTTCATATGAAAATATCTATATATAAAATATTTAGATATTTTAGAAAATAACTAAATATATAATACCCCTACACATTAATGTGACTCCGGGATATATAACTAAGACCCCGGGCTCGGGTTTTTGCTTGGGATTAAACCCAAAACATAGACAATGATTAGATTAACTATCGAGCCCGATTCCCGATATTATTTTGTTACAACTTGACTAAATAAAGACCCGAAGCTACTCCAAGCTCCATCACCGCCACCAGCAACGGTCATTTTTTGTCCCCTATAAATACTAGGCCACCTCATCTGAAAAACAGAACCTCTTGCCATGAATTTTCTCAGATCCATTTTTCTCACTTCTTCCTTTCTTTCTAAAACGCATATCTTGATCACTAACATATCTTGATCTTGTTTTCAAGAGATTAATTCTTTCTTCCTCCCTTATTTTTCTTCTTATTCTAATCAAGTGCAAGAGAAGAACAATCTTATTCTTTTATATACGAATTGTTATCAAGTGATCTCTCTCTTCCTCCTCAAGATCATAAATCTTCATTAGATATATTTAATGTTGTTGTGTAAATTAGATTATGTGTAGATCCAAGTGTGTAAATTGTGTATTGGTGTGATTTGGATTGTGTGTCAATCCAAGGGTATATATCTTGTGAGTGTATAAAGATTTAGTGAAGTCTTAGATTGGTTCTAGCTAAGATTAGAACTCGACATCTAGCTTAGTGTTAGAAAAGAAAGTAAGCGACGTGTAAACGGTTTTCTCCGCCTAAAGGGAGCTTGTTGACATAGTGAAATCTCGAGTGGAGTACTCGGGACAGTTCTCTTTGGTGGAGGTGAGTCTCCATTTACTATTACTTCCCAAAGAGCATAATTTGTCATTAGGAAGTACTGTTCTATCCTCATTTTCCAAAGCTCAAATTCTATTGGATTGAGCACTAGAAGTTTTACAGCAGCAACCATTGGTGAAGATACTGCCTCCATGTTTTCACAAACAAATATATCTGGTAAGTGTAGATTGTTTCTTCTTATTCAAAGTTTCTCAACAAGCTCTGATACCACTTGTTGATCCCACTTGAATAGATCTTGCTTAGCTTGTAAAAGGCTTAGTTATATTGAATAAATCCAAGACAACTATAGCAGAAACTTTGATTATGAATATCAAAGACTATGCGGAATCTAGTCAATGATACTAAGAAGAATTCTTTATAAAATAGTAACACAAAATCAATAACAAAACAGATTACCAAACTTTCAGCCTCAATATAAAACGAACACTCTTAATAGTGTTAGGGTTTACAAAACCTTGAAGCTATAAACGACTGTATATAGATATATCAAACTACATGCCCTAGGACCTCCTTTTATACACCAAGGAGTCCTACATGGCTTACAATATATTCCTAAATTATCATGATCTTCTAAACAAATAACTTATACATATCTTTTACCAAAATATCTCATACTTATCCCGTAAGTAATCTTGATAAGCAATCTTCATCTTTATCCTTCTGACAGTAGAAACTCTTCTAGCAGTTGTAACTTTCAGCAGCATTAACTTTTGTATAAGCAGCACTAACTGTGTACAAGTAGTAATAACTACTTAGAATATTTTCTTTATTCTTCACTGGCAGTACTAAGTTACACTAGCAGTACTAAGTTACACTAACAGTAGTAACTTTTATACTAGCAGTATTAACTAGTTAGTAGGATTTCTTCTAAGTCTCTGAGCAGTCTTAACTTCCATTAGCAGTAGTAATATACACTAGCAGTAGTAACTAACAGTACTTAACTACTTAGCATATTACTAACAGCACTAAGTTATGCTTGACAGCAGTAACTCTAACTTTAGCAGTATTAACTCCAAGCAGTCTTTTAAACCCAACAACTTTCAACTAGTAGTAGTAAGAAACCCAGCAGTAGTAACTCAACAATAGTAACCCAGCAGTAGGTTAAGCCTAGCAGCATTAATTTACAACCAACAGTAGTAAGTTATGCCTAGCAGCATTAACTTTTTCTAGCAGCAGTAAGTTTATGCTTAGCAGCATTAACTTTTTCTAGCAGCAATAAGTTTATGCCTAGCAGCATTAACATTGAATTACCAGCATTAACTCTAATTCCTTTCTAATTAGCATTTCCATCATCAAATTAATATTTTAACTTACAAATTCTCTCTGTCTGTTTTTGATTTCTCTCAATTCTTTTAGCTCACAATTCTCTCTGTCTGTTTTTGATTCAATTCTCTCTGTCTATTTTTGATTTCTCTCAATTCTTTTAGCTCATAATTCTCTCAATTCTTTTAGCTCACCAAATCTCTTTGTCTGTTTTTATCACACATCTCGCTTTTTGTTTTTAATCTCGCTAATTCTCTCTATTCTTTTACCTCACCATTTTCTTAATCATGACTTTAAAGATTTAGCATTCCAATACTAGCAATCAGATATTGAAATCTACATACATCAAATGCTTTTGTAAGCAAATTTGCAACATTCTTGTCAGTATGAATCTTGATCATTTGAATTAACTTTTGTTAATTGGAATCTCTGAT
>BQNB010154770.1:0-15474 GCA_026074375.1 Tanacetum coccineum | reverse complement strand
ACCGTTGTAGCGGTTGATGTAGCATGAACTAGCGGAAATAATCATTGGCTTTTCCATTAGGTTGTATCCACGTTCATCAAAATCCTCTGCCATCTCGTTCCAAAGAGTAAAACCAATTGTGTTGCCACTGCAGTGCAAAATGTTTTAAAAAAGAAAGAATTGTCTGTACATCATAAAATAGTTATTGTTCTTAAAGTTACCTTACGTTCTTTATATCAATCACCCTTCGACTTTTTCTGCTTTTCGTTGCATCTCCGGACCTATTCAATCTTTCGACTGCCCTTATACGGCCGATATAGTCTATTTGATTACATAATGTGTGGTTAGGTTTTATCATTTTTGAGAACTAATAAGAATGAGAAATATACTTGTTAGTAACGGATTTTTTACAGTTAACTGGTCTTGTAATTCGTTGTAGGCTGCAAAGTTAAAGTAATGTTTTAGTACAGTGCAAATGTTTATTAACTAATCTTATATGATGGTGGACATACCTGTTTGTCAATAAGTATGCAACAGAACTTTGTTGGTATTATCGTTTTAGTAGTTTTTGAAGTCCATTTGCGATAGACTATGGCTTCAATTGTTTTGTTGTAGTCTGTGGTAGATAATTCTGAAATATTTGTGATATGTGGTTCCATTAGTGTCATCTTTCCTTTGTCATCTTGACTGGTATCATCAACATTAGCTAATTCCATGATCCTGGTAAAAAAAGTTTATAAAGAACCGGTTACGTAATCTGAGTTATAGAAGAATATGTAGAAAAACATATTACAGCAACCTTGGAAATTTATAGATGTCAACGAATAGAAATAGTAGCGTGCAAGAGAATTTTTAAATTATACATGTATAGCAAGTGTGAGAGAAAAAAACAGTTTAACTAATACATGTAAGTAAGTTACAGCTATGACATTAATATTAAGTGTATGAGTAATAGGTTAGTGATAGATGATATGAAGACACTTGAGCAAGAAGCCACAATTAATCTCCATAAGCTCTAAAGAGATTCAACTACTCTAAGCTTAGCATCTAACTTATATTCGACTATATCATTTTTCGTTCTTTGCAAAAAAAAAAATTAAAGTCTTGCAAACGCTTAGTCTCGAAAGTTAAGGGGAAAGCTAGAGTGCAATACTCGATCAAGTTAGAATCTCCTTTCTTCTAGCCTACGGGCCTACTTATTTTTACACATTTTTATATCTTTTTTTTATAATAAAATAAAAGAATATATTGGTCAAAATAAGGTTGCGTGGGGCACAGACAAGCACAGGTATGATCATTTCGATAGAAATCCCCCCCCCCCTCCTTCCACACTTAGAACTGAACATTGACCTCAATGTTCAAAAATATCAGGTGCTACCCTCACACTTAGGAACGAAAAAAGGAAAATGCTAAAAATTCCAAGTGTGAAAGGGAAGAACAATTTTAGATATTATATGTCATCAGGACTGAGGATATATATACATATATATATGTGTGTGTGTGTGTGTGTGTGTGTGTGTGTGTGTGTGTGTGTGTGTGTGTGATCAGGATAGAAGGTTTCCCAAGATATAATCAAGTAAATGATCAGAGACCGAGTGTTGGAGGATTGAAAACAAGTATGGTGGTCTTCACGATCATAGGAAAACCTGCAAGCAAAAACGGGTACCACAAAACACAACATGGAGAGAAGCACTCTCTCACACTTATTCTAATACAACATCACACTTATTCAAAATAAAAATAACAATAGATAGCTAACACGGGTTACCTCCCGAGAAGCGCTAGTTTATTAACGAGTCACTAGCTTGACTCACCCTCGAATTTAGATAATCATTAAAGTAAAAGGGTAGGATGATTCAATATCCGATGGAATTTCTTCCAACTTTCTAGTCGACGTAAACAACAATAATTCCGGGGTCAAATACTTTGTTTTGGTCTCCTACTTTGAATAAATCTAATGAATGAAGCTTAGAGAATTTATCAAGAAAGACGAGGCCAAAACCGTATGATAAAGAAACTAATAGTCTCGGGCGAAGTGTGTCAAAAATATGATAAGATCCAAAAATGCCATAACCTAATCGTGGGAAGGTAAGGATTGGGTTAGGCATGGTTAAATCAAAAGTTAACTTTCGGTACGGAGGTAAGATTTGTGCGGTACTTGTGAGCTATGAATTTGCACCTCTTCCATTATAGTCTCCGTTTCGGACTTACCATTCTCCTCATTCTGAATATTGAAGATAGGATTGTCTGAAGTTAAAGTAACAAAGGATTTGTTACAGTCATATCAAAAGTTTCTGAAATCGAATCAAGAGGCTCCAAGGGTTTCTCGGATATCCTTGGGATTGGGACAAGTTCATCACCATCCTCAAAAGGATTAAGTGCGATTTCCTTGTCTTTCATTAAAAAGGTATTCGGTGGTTCCCTAATGAGTGGATCGATCTCAGACTTATCTGCTTCTGAAGGTTCATCCTCGTCACTCTCGTTAGAGTATGTATAGTAAACGGTGTTTGGATGATCTAGTCTTGGCTAATATGATGTTGAAGATTTTGAGTTATGTATGCGATTTGCTTTCCAAAGACCTCAATTTGTGTACTCAAAGCGGAAGTAGTCTCATAATAATGAGCATTCACACCAGTGGTAGGGTCATAATACACTTTGGCGTCCCACTAAAAATGATGTTGTGTCATATTCTCGATTAAATCATATGCTTCTTGAGGAGACTTACGCATGAGATTACCGCCAGCAGCCATCATAATATTCTCTCGGTCAATCATTGTGATTCCATGATAAAATGTAAGGATTTGATCAAGAAGCAAAATTATATGGTCAGCACATTTCCGCAAACATGACTTGAATATTTCCCAAGCTTCAAATACTGACTCCGTGGGCAATGATTGGAAATTCAAAATGTCTTTCCTAAGCTACAACACCTTCGAATAAGGGTAGTATTTTGAAAGAAACTTGAAGACCATCTCTTTCCAAGTATGAATAGAATTGGTTTTAAGATGATACAACCAAGATTTAGCTTCGCGAGTTAAAGCAAATGGGAAAAGTATTAGATTAATGATATCTTGAGAAACTCCATTTTGCTTGATGAATTGGGTGATAGATAAATACTTGTCTAGGTGCTTGTTTGCATCTTCATCTTTAAATCTATAGAATTGACAATTTTGTCGAAGCAGCTGAACCATATGCTTTTTCAATACAAAAACGGTTCTCGGAACTGTTCTCGGAACGATCGGTCCTCCTCTTCTGATAAGTGACGGTTTATGAAGTTCCTCCATGGTCCGAAGATCATGGGAATGAAAGGGTGAAGAATCGTACATCGTGGAGAATCAAACGATATAAGAGGATCACATAATAAGAATTAAATGCTTGAGAAGATAAAGAAGATTTTTTAAAATTTATTTAATAATAGAGTTTTGAAAATTTTAAAAGGGGAGAAATATTTATGGATTTTCGAAAAAGGTTAATAAAAAAGGAAAACATTTTTTGGATTTTTATAAACGATATTTTTAGACAAAGAAAATAAGACGAAAAATATTTTTGGATTTTTATAAAGATAATAAAAGTGAAAATTTTATTATTTTTGGTATTTTTAGTATATATATAAAAGGAAAGGAAAAATAAAATAGAAATGAAAAATATTTTTGGAATTTTATTTATTTATTATTTATTTATTAATTATTTATTTATTATTATTTTTTTATTTTTTTCAAACACGAAAATGAACTTTCAAAAGAAAGGATCTTCAAGGCACTAACTCGAAACACAACGCAAAAATCGTACAAATCTCCTCGGTAGCGGCGCAAAACTTGATACGTCGTTAATAAAATAATTTTCAGTAAATAAAGTTGCATGGTTTTAACAATTCTTAGTTTTTAATCTCTTCGTAGAGAATTCCTTCTGATGAAAGTAAGAGACACATCGAGGTTTTGTCTGTGTTATGGGGAAATAGGCTACCATTTCCTGACGGCTCGTTCCCGTTGACTCGGAAGTTAAAATACCACATAACTCGAAATTTGGCAGTAATAAAATGTAATAAACCAAAGCCGAAATAAGACTATTGTTTCCTGATGGTTCGCTCTCGTTGACTTAGTTATTTAAAGGGTGGAAGTTCTCTATAAAAGCTTTTAAACTTAAGAAATTAAACTAGCTTATAAAATCAAGGTTAAAATGAACAATATAACAATTAAAAGCTATAGATTAATCTAACAGCTAAAAGCTATTAAAAACTAGATCGAAAAAATGAAAAGAATAAAACTATTATTAATAAATCTAAATCCACCCAAAACTAAGATGTTATCTTTGAAAAGTGAATGGGAATCGGGTATATTTAAGGATTGGATCTAAAATAATAAGCTATTTGAAAAAGCTAACAACTTTAAGATATAAAAAACTAAAAAATAAATCTATTATTAATAAATGTAAATCCACCTGAAACTAAGATGTTCTCTTCGAAAAGTGAACGAGAATCAGGTATATTTAAGGACTAGATCTAAAATAATAAACCAAAAAGCCAACAAAAGGCTTATTCGACTAAGCTATGAGATCTTAACCGAATAAGCAAAATCGAATAAGGTAAATAAATTGAAATATTAACTAAATCGACAAAGTCTAAACCAAATAAGCTATACGAATAAACTAAATAAAAAAGGGTTAAACGAATAAGCTATAAGGAAGCTTATCCAAATAATAAGCTATGCGAAATAAGCCTTTTGAAATAAGCTATATGAGCTTATTCGAAAACTATAAACTTAAAGTATATGAAATAAGCTAATTCAAATAAGCTATGAGCAAGCTTATCCGATCAATAAGCTATATCTCAATAATAAAAAAATAAGCTATATGATTGAGCTTTTTTGGATATAAGCTAGAAAGATAAGATAAGAAAGATTAGAGGATAAGAAAAAGAAATAAGCTCAAATCACACGAACCTTTAAAACATTCATCTTCATTAATAATAAGCCAAGTACAATAAGCTAAAATATTAAGCTATAAAAGCTTTTACAAAAACTAAACTAAATACAAATAAGCTAAAAACTATGTGTGAAAATGTAAAGAAAAAGTGTAAGGAAAGATTTGATCCAAATGAGAGGAAACGGGGAGAATAAATAGCCCAATGCACTAGAGGGGCAATTTGGTCCTTTCACGCGCTCCCATATCTGCAAGCACTATTGCATCATTGTCAGCCAATCATTTGGCCACGTGTGCACCTCTCTACCAATAATAATCCTCGTAATGACGAGCATTTATTGCTTCTAGAACCTTGTATACGCGTCTTTGACAGCTGCCTTTTTTTGTTACCGTGTACACGTGGTACACTCCTATTGGTTAGCCGACCTGCTACCCTGCCACCTCGTACCTGCCACCTCTACAACCTCGTACCTACCACCTCTGCAACCTCGTACCAATCATTAGCCACAACCTGCCACCTGGCAACCTTGTACCAATCATTAGCCGCCGCCACGTGGCAAGTTGTTATTGGACAGCCGCCACGTGTCAGCAAGTAGGACATGTCGGATTGCCACGTGTCGCCATGTGTCAGCCACGTGTCGTCCACGTGTCATTGGGGATAATTTCAAAACCCAGCTAAGGCTGGGCTCGAACCCTTGACCTCACGGTAGAACACACAAGGGGTTGCCCCTTTCCAGCTGCGCTGGAGTGTGATTCTATAATACATAGGCAACATAATTCTTTTAAGGATTAATTAACTAGGTAGTAAAGAAAGGTCAAATAGAGATTTGAGCGGTCCATATAAGATTATTTGGACCGGTCAAAAGGTGAGAACGGTACCGACGGAGTTGTAATTTTGCGCTCTTTCCAATGGAGTGTTCGGGGAATTTTTTCAACTTCGTATAAATCTCGATAAACGTGAAAACATCGTCGAAACTCATCCGAAAATTACCGTTTTTGCTTTGTTTTTAATCCTTTGTACCTGCAAGACATAATAACACATACCAAACATATTTGCAACATAATTTCACATATTTTATGGTTATTAGTTTATTATAGAGTGTTTTCTGGCATAAAAATGATGTGTGTTTAAGCACACATCAAAATTCATTTAGTAACAGTGAATTACGCTAATGGTCAATAACAACAAAACACAGAAACAGAAATATTAATATAGTCATATAACAAAGGAATTCACAAACATTAGTTTAAACATGTACAAAGGCAGGAATTGGAAAAACCGAATAACAACAACAAGTATGAAAAAATGGGAGGCAGCTAAGCTAAATTGATATACATAGTAAAAGGCACAGCTACTTTTGATGACTTGGTACATTTATTCAGTATAGTGAATTGAAGTTTTATAAGTAGCAAAAGTAGTAGATAAAAATTCTAAGTGAGCTAGAGTTACAAATTTTTTTGTTGTGGCATGAACCTTTTGAAATCAATTTTTTTATTGAAAGTCTTTATACACTATATTTTTTGTATCTGTGGGGGCATGACTGTTAGAAACAAATAATCACTTCACTTCACTCTGGTTGAAACCAAGAAAATAAGATAAGATATGAGAAGAAATAAAGAAAAAAGTTTAGAGAAAGAAAGTAGAAAGAGAAAGAGAGATGGTTGATTTCTAGCAAATGTGAGAAATACAAATGAGAACCAACACCCTCTCCACACATAGAGAGGGGTATTTATACTTCCTATGGGCCGGCCTAAAGAGGCTTTTGTTGGGCCATAGGTATTTGTCTAATGGGTCGGGCTCGGGTTTACTTTGGACCTTAGTCCGAAACACATACAATATTAGATTAACTAACGAGCCCGATTCCCGTTCTACCCTATTACAACGTTTACAAAGTAAAGACCTTGATTCTTAGTTTGACTTAATATTTTGAGGCTAATAATCTCCCCCTAAGCTTGGTTTCTGAGAGATTCCAAGCTTTCATGTTAGACTTGTTATTTTGAGTCTAAATATCTTCCCCGATGCGAGTTCTTTGAGATTTACTTGTCATTGAGTACTTGAGTCTTTTTCTTGGACTTTACTTTGTTGTAGGCTTGTTCCTTCATGATGTGTGATCTTTGATCTTGAGCCAATGTCATTGTCTTTCGACTTTGTCTTTTGTTGCGAGATATTTAAATCTTTTCCTTGAGATCTTTGCCGTCTTTGCCATCTTGCGATCTTGTGTCTTGACCAACATGCTCATACTTTGCATAATCAAGAAAGCTTGCTAACAATCTCCCTTGATAGACTTGATATCTTAAAGGAAGATCTTGTATATCAGAGTTTGCGAAAGTCTTTATCTTTATATAAACTTGAGCTTTCTTTATTCTTGAATCTTGATGCCAATAGTATGTCTTTGTAGTTTGAGCATGAGCATGTGGTAATGAATTAGACTCTGCTGGAGTGGGGCCGCAACACCATCGCTTGTACCTGCATTTTAATGTTAGACATAAACAACAGATATGAACGAATATGGCTTTGTCATTCATCAGAATCTGGTTGCAATTACCTTCGGTTCTGTGAGGACCGTTTTACAGTATAAATATTGTACCTATGATCAAGTAGGCTCAATTTAGAAGAACCTCCTTGACAAGGTTTCCAGCTCAAAGTGTTAGTCTAATGCAGAAGCATTAGATTCACCATACTTGCTTGTTCTCTTTACTAGAACGTCTCAAAGCAGACAACACGATATGAGTGAATCAGACAGTTACTATCTTTCTGATTGAGTCGTCAATTCATTTACTGGACCAAATTTGTATAAGCGTTTTTGTAACACATAGAGGATGTTTTAAGCTTTATATCAAAAATTCATCAACCGTCAATTCATTTACTGGACCAAATTGCATATCAGTTGTCACAAGTTTGATTATTTTATAGAATCTAGCAAGTCACCTACAAAGAGTCTTGTTTAATGTTGACTCAAGCAGGATTTTCAATCTTCATTGTGAATACTAAAAAGTATCACTCTGTTGTTCTGGAAAATATTACAGGATATTGGTAGGACTCTTATTAACTGTGTGTAACTTGGATGATGTTCAACAAGTGTTTATAATGGAATGTGTCCTAAACGAGATTAGTTTAATATCTTGGCTCTAGTACCTCGTTTTAGTGCATTTTGGTTAGTCCGGTAGGCTTGAGCTGATTGGCCACCTATTCAATATCAACAATCTCGGAGTGAGATGTCAATAGATAACGTGTGTATCTCCGTGACAAATGAGACAAGTTTTTGTTGAGAGAAACCCGAATGGCTGGGAAGGGTTGTGCATTGCATCACTGGGTCCATGATGTCGTTTTCAATGTCAGCAATCAACTTGTGATTCTGACAGCATATGTATTGACCCGGTTTCTGCCTTAAGTTGTGTGGAGGGCTTTTTTGTTTAGACCCTTTATCCATACATTTCTTTTTCATTCTTCAACGCCTTCAATGCTTACCAAGACGTCATTACTAACACCTTGTTGTGATTGTTCTAGTGTTAGCTCAATCTTAGTCGGCATTATTCCCATATACATTCATCTCCAATCATACCTAAGGACTGCTATTTCTAACTTTGGATTATCCTTGGGTAGATCCTCCGGTTCTGGTTGGATCATAGGATTGATTCCTAACCTAACCACCTTATGACTTCAGAATCGTCATGAAATTAAGATGTTGTTGGGTATAAGATCGAACCATAAAACCTTTTCTTACTGTTCAGCACATTGAGTCGATTAGATCATATTTTAATTACATTTTCTCCCTTTATTTTAAATAATAAACACTTAGTTTTTGAAATACCTTGTGATTAAAATATGTCTTGAAAATTCTGTGGGGAGAAAATATTATCAGCATGAATGGTTTGGAACATTTTGATAATGTTTTGAATACATAAGAATTAACGTTGTTGATGTATCCAAAATCATTAAAACTTTGTTTTTCGAAAAACTCCTCCTCAAAAAATAGGCACCGATTGATAAATTGTTTCTTTGAAAACATTTCGTGGGATGGAGTTTACTTAAGTGTTCGAACACCCAATTTTGAAAGATTTAGGAAATGTATCGAGAAATTCTTGAAAAATTTGTGTTATTCACTTGTTGAAAAACCAGATGTTAGAGGACTTCTCTTTTAACGGTAAGGGTAAGCGGCATTGACTACGTTCCACTATCTTTTTCTTGAAGCTAAAAACATTGAAATGCTTGTAGATACTGCTCAAGACCGAGAAACGTTAATTTTCTCGTTGTGAGGATAAGTTATAAACCTTCCTTTATATGAAGTCCGGGTTATGTATGATATTTGACATAAGCCATTTAGAAAATTAGTAAATGTCATGTTTTGAAAACTATTTGTATACTTCTCGCTCGAAACTTTTCATTTACACACCCGTTAATGTCAATGTTAATTCGACCATTTCTTAAGCACGTAAATGTTATCGATTCCAGAGACATGTTTGAGAAGAATCTTTTTGCAAATTCTCTTGTTTTAATGATTTTGTATTTTCTTTTTTTTTAAGTTTTATATTTTTGTATTTTGCTTTCTCTCAAAAATATTTTACAGGGTGATGTTTTTGATGATGATATCAAGCTAGTTCATTTGTCAGAACCTCAAGATCAGTGGAGTTCAAACACTCATACAATCCTTCGGACAAGATACTTAAAACCGATCTCAAGAAGGGACTTTCGTAAAATGTCAGCGAAATTTGGTATTCAGTTCTCATATAATCATTATTCAATTATTAAAATTTAAAATGTTCCTTATGAATTGATAAAGTGTATGGATGTGCTTTGTTCCCGAATGCTATACGGAGTTGCATGATATTGCTATGGCTGACTGAGAGTCGCAATACAATGGTATTTTGTTGTAGTTGAAGCCATAATCTTTAAGTTGTGTCCTCATCCACATTACTTGAGCAGAAACTTCGCAGATTAACGCCGCATGTACTCTGCCTCTGCTGGAAGATCATTGAAGTGCTAGTATTGTTTATTTGACATCAACTTATAGCTTATCTACATGAACTGGTATCCCTCCAGAAGTGCTTTTTGCCGGAGTATCAATGCATCGGCTTCCATGATCAGCGTCCTGAAGATTGATTATGGATAAAGCCAGAATCCTTTAGATACCAAAAGTCCCATGTTATTGGTCCCCTTTCTAGGTTATTTAAAGATTCTTTTAACCTTTTTGAGGTGCTTTTGTGTTGGTCATGCTTGATAACGTGCACAATAGCATACTGCTTGCACTAAGTCTGGTGTCTATCTAGATGTCAGTACTATGGGTGACACCGATTTTACTACAATAATGATTGGTCTACGGGGTTTCCACTCAAAATCTACATTGTTTGGGTTTAGTAGTCAATGGTGTACCAATGGAGTTGACAATTGTCCATATTTGCTTTTTTAGATATTTTTAAAGCGTATTTGGCTCTGATTGATAAAAATCACACTTTGGAGGGATCTGGTGGAATCTGAAGTCCTAAAAAGAATTTTATCTCCTATTTAAGGTCATTTCAAATCTACTAGTACATAACTTTTCAAAATCTTTTTGAATATTTAGGGTCTGTAGACAAAAATTATGTCATCAACGTAAATCTGCACTAGTTGGAATATCTCATGTATTTTTATTCTTGTATAATAGTTGGTCAATTGTACCTTTAGTAAAGGCCTTTGGACATCGAAGTTGGAAAGTTCAATCATCCAGGCTCTTAGAGCTTGATTTATCATACAAAGCTTTCCTCAATAAAGGTAGACTTATTCTAGATGATCTTGATCAACGAACCCTTTGGCTGAGCAACATAACCTCCTTTCAGTGGACCATAAAGAATGCCGTTTTCAGTCCATCTGATAGTTTGGGAAAAGACTTGTGGGCGGCACAGGCAATATGAAATCGAACTGTTCCAAGCGAGCAAACTGGTGCAATTGATTTCTTACGACAATCATTACCTCTTCTTGAGCATTACTTTTAGCTACAAGTCGATGCTTTGTGCAGATTTACTGTATGATCTTCTTCCTTCTTGTTCTTCCATAACCTAATTTAGCTTTATATATCATCTTGCCAAATGGTTTGTCGCCTAGTTCCAGGACTTTTAGTCTGTCGAACTGATAAAGTTCATCCTGCATTGCTTCGATCATGCAGAATCAAAGCCATTGCCTTAATGTTCTTCTGGTTCAACAATTCTTCACCGTGAGCCGGTGAACATACACATTTCAGCCTCCTCCCCCTTCCCCCCCCTGGAATCTGTGGCAAGCTGTCGGTCTTGTTTTGAACTGCATGGTTGATTGTTCTACGAACTTGTTCTAATGGTATGATCTCTGGTCCATTGATAATCATGACTTTGTGGTTGAATGAATGCACATCGAGTATTATCAATGTTGCATGAGGAAGGCTCACATTTCTTGTTTTACCCGTATACAAAAAAGGATTGATTAATTCATCTTCTTGAAACAATGCAATTCGGTGCTTGATCATTGTTGTTTTCCTCAGCTTGGACGTGTTGTTGGCGTGTAATATTCTTCAATTTAAAGGACTGAAGAGATATTCCAACACTTGATGATTTATGACAAATTCTGTCTTTTCTGCTGTAGAGAACAACTTTTGTTCATTAGGGGCACGGGGTCGAGTTGTCATAATCAGACGCCTTTTGGCTTGTGGAAAGGAGGCCTGAAGAGACATTTTCAACAGATATCTCTTGTCGTATGTGGTGCGAGGTCTGAACTGTCACATGATAGAATCTTTTACTTTGATTTCATCAAACTTGGATACGATTGGACTCTAAAACTATTAAGCGTGTTCTCTTGTTGTAAACACGATATCCCTTCGACTGAGTAGAATATCCCACCATGACACATGGATCCCCTTTTTCTTTCATCTTATCCAAATTTTCCCCATCTCTAGTTATGTAACAAATGCAACCAAAGATGTGAAGATGTTTTATTGAAGGTTTCCTGTCATTAATGATGTGATACGCATCATTCCAGAGTCGATATGATGATTGATCCTGTTCGGAGCTTTACTAGCATGCGGGTTGCAACTGCTTCAGCCCAAATGATAATGGAAGTTAGAAGGCTGAGAGCATTGTGTTTCGAGCAGCCAACAACAGAGTGCGGTTCCGTCTTTAGACAACGTTTCGTTTCTGTTCTGGTGTTACGGAGGGAGTGGAAGTCTGATGTTCAATGCCTTCTTCTTTGAAATAAGCATGGAGTGTCTTGTTCAAGAACTTTGTGCCTCTGTCAGTACGGACACTAATAACTTGAGCTTGAAGATTGCGTTGAATCATCGTGAGAAAGTCTTTGAGAACTTCTGGTGTTTCATCCTTGGATCATAGAAAAAGAGTCCAAGTGTATCTTGAATAGTCATCAACAATCACCAGAATATATTTCTTCCCATTTATGCTTGCAACCCTGATCTGGGACCACATCAAGTCCATGTGAAAGCAAATTCAGCCTTCTTTATGAACTTGAACATCATTTGATTTAAATGAGCTTCTTTTTGCTTTACTCAGTTCTCATAAGGACGAACAAAGTTGATCCTTGACAAATTCAACTTAGGTAAGCCTGTCACAATATCTTTCTTAGAGAGTAAGGTGATGTAATCGAAGTTAAGATGAGAGAGTCTTCGATGCCATAACCATGCTTGAGTTGGTGAAGCTTTAGCCATGAAACAGATTGGAGTTGTTGAAGTTGTTTCTTGAAGAGAAATTGTGTAGAGATCAGATCCACGATTACCAGTTAGTAAATTGTTTCCCTGAAGATCTCTCACAAAACAAGTAGATTTCATGAAAGCAACCTTCCAAATCTGCATTACAAAAATTGACCAAACCAGAGAAAAGATTGTGTTAAGGCCTTCAACGTAATAAACACGTTTGATCATGATATTTCCTTGATTCGATCTCCATATCAAGAATTAGAGCACAATTTGATCATTTCCAAAACGACCAGTACAGAAATTTCTCCAAAAAATTACACAAACAGCTTGAGATGCCCGTCATGTGCTTTTTGTATCCCAGTTTCAACATGAATAGGGATGAATTAACATCTGAAAGAGAATTAGAGGGACGATGAAACCTTGGAAAAATTAGAACCTAAAGGAATTTGATATCTTCAAGACATTAGATCCTAGAGCAATGTCTTAGTGGGGCTAATACTTGTTGAGACATCCTCTTTCTGATTTTAGGCATCCATATTCTTTTTGGTCCTATGTGGCTTTTGTGTCCATTTATATCCTGATGGACATTTCTTAGCTATCCACCATTTCTATTCATGATTTGTATTCTCATACAACTCCTTATAGTAACTCTTGGATTTCTGAATAGTGGTATCTGAGCAAATGTTTTCTGATGGGGTGTTGCAACTGATTTTTCGATTTTTCTCTTGGGTTTAACTAGCGCTAATAGGCACTAACCTTTAGCTTCTAAGTTCAGCAGGTTCACGTCATTTCAAGTATCTATGAAACACAATAGCATCATGATCTAGAATTAAACACACATTTTCCACAGTTAGCTCAAACAGCATTCACATTCAAGATCTAGATTTTTGAACTGTCATTACACACAGAGTTACTGACTTTGTTTTCTTAGAAATACTTGAAATCTATGGTGTTCTGCTACTATATTGTGGTTTAAACTTCACTTGACTATAGTTTGGCACAACTTATCTTTAAGTTTGTGGTTGCTACACTAGTATAGTGATTTACTCCTGTAGATTTAGACACGTCGAGGATTTAGGTATTCTTTGAAGCATTGAGCAACTGTGGTGTTCTAGTTTGTGTTGTGGTAGTGGCAATTCTATACATTCTTGGTTTAAGCACATTCGAGTGTATTTCCGCTTGTTTTCTATTCTGAGGCAAATTCTGTTGAGTGACTTGTTTAAACAAACCATCCGACACATTAGTTTTATTAACCGACTGTTTCGTTTGAAAACTTCTCATTTCATGAGAATTTGAAAAAGGAGTCGGTTTTCCTAAAACTGATGGTTTTGGAATCCGTTGAGCATTTGGTTGTCGAACAACATATGGTTTATCAAACTGAGTTTCCACAGACTTTCCTTTTGTTAGATATGAGTAAAAGACTCGGTCACCCCGTATATTTATTGTTTATAATAGTTCGTAGTTTAATAGTTAATCGTATATCTTTCGGTTTTAAGCCGGGTACTAATATCCGGTATTTTGTATAAACTATATAAGCCTCTTCTAACTTTGGAAGAGGCAAGCTAGTCAATAATCATTTTTTCTTTAACACATACACTTTCTCTCTCAAGAAAATCTCTCCATGTGTTTATCTCTCTAGAAACTAGCCCAATCACAAGAATCATCACTGTGTTATGATTTAAACGATCCTACAATTGGTATCAGAGCCTAGTTGAATTCGTGATTGATTTGTGTAGTTAAATAAGCTAAATTTCGTGGCTTATTTTGTTTAGAAAAGCCCACGGCTCAAAAAGATTATTCGGGCTTACTTTGTTGGTTAATCTTGTGGTTATTCATGCTATAAATGCTAAGGAAGAAGTATTGTTGCTATTACAAGTGATTCTCAAGCCTCAAGATCGAAAACAAAGCTTATAAGGTTCGAATTATTTTGGTGTTCTTCGTGGAGAGTTGCTTCGTATCTTTTGATCCAGGAAGAAACACATGATATTGGAAGGTTAATCTTCATACACCATCATTGTGTTACATGTTTTAGCTTTGTTTCGTGGTTAAAAGGCTCAAATGGATTGATGTTGCTTAAATCGAGCTAGTGTTCTTCGTGGTGGGTTGCTTATTATATTATTGTTCTTGATGGCGAGTTGACAAAAGAAAGGGACAAGAACCGGATTTTTAGGAAAAGGTAGCCGGCGAGTTGACCAGGTCAAAGGCGAGTTGCTAAAACACACGGCGAGTTGCTAAGATTATAGGCAGCGAGTTGCTCACGGCGAGTTGCTTAGTTTATAGGCAGCGAGTTGCTCACGGCGAGTTGCTAAAACACACGGCGAGTTGCTAAGATTATAGGCAGCGAGTTGCTCACGGCGAGTTGCTTAGTTTATTGGCAGCGAGTTGCTCACGGCGAGTTGATTATTTTATTGATCCAGCGAGTTAACAAAACTAGGCAGCGAGTTACTTCAAAACCACGGCGGTTTGCCTAGTAAGATCTTGGCGGCGAGTTGGCCTGTTAGGCAGAGGTTTGCTCAATCAATAGGAGGCGGTTTGGTTGATTTCAAAGCGGCGGTTTGATAGAAACATATACGCATCGGTTTGATTTTAAAAAAAAAACATGTATCCAGACGACACCCCTTTTAGTGACACTTTTTGGCGAAAAATTTAAGTAATTTGTAATCTTTTTTCTATAGCCTTTTTAACTTATTTATACGTCAAATTCAAATTTTGGTAATAGGGTAAAAATTATTTCGGTCGACACCTTTTTTAGCGACACTTTTTGGCGGGAAAAATTAAGTAAAATATAATTTGTTCTTTAGCCTTTTTAGCTTATTTTTACACCAAAATTAGATTTTGGTAATAGGGTAAAAATTTTTTTTCATAATCCAACTGCGCCAAATTTCAAACAAATCAACAAACCAAATATCACAACCAATTATTCATTTAT
>BQNB010154769.1:0-15474 GCA_026074375.1 Tanacetum coccineum | reverse complement strand
TTTTAAATTTCAGTTTTAGCTCGCATTATTACGTATTGTGCATTTAAATTTCGTGCTATTTCATCGTTTTAAATTTGTGCTATTAAATTTTGTAGTGTAATCAATCATTAAAAAAATCCTTTTGTCGAATCCGAATTATTCCTAAATTCTCAATTCACGATTTCGTTGGGACACGACCCGAGGAACAGTACTTCCCGGATAAAAAATATACAAATTGTGTTATCTTTAGTGAGATTTTTACCTTATATTTCTCTTGGTTGAGAAGTATTTTGGAAAGAATTCTTACGGGATTAATACTATAAGTATATTAAATTTGTTTTTCTACCACGAACCAGTGATGACATCAATAATACCGCTATGGCGTCATGAGCGGTGCATTATGCCGATGTGCCATTTGGTCACCGCCATGTGCACTCTTAGGCTGCCCACGATCTTTGAAGGTTCCGACTTACATTTTTCGACGTCACATCAGCTTTCTCTCTCCGACGACCTATAGCCGACCTTTTGCCACTATGAGACGAGCTTCATTTTTTTTTATTTTTTTTAATAACAAAAACATTACAAATAAAACTCTAAATAAAAAAAACACTTTCACTTAACAATAAAAAATACATGAAGGGACTAATATGTAAATTGTATATTTATTAAAAAAATTAAAAAATATATATATGATTCTTATCTTCCCTACAAATCCACACACACAAAACACAAACACAGCCATAAACACACACAAAACCACACACTACAATACACACAAAACATAAAGAAAAAGAAAAAAAAGAAAGAAAAAAAAAAGAAGGATGCATACGACATCGGTCGTGTAGGCGATTAAAATTGGTTTCGGTCTCCGGCGATCGAATCGACGACCGACTAACCGCTGACCGAGGTCGACCGAGTCGGTCGTCCGGCCCATAATGACTAGCCTTATGCATAGTATTCTAAAGAGTCGAGCATGGGTCTACCCTCTAGAAAAAGTCAAAACAATCACATTCACAACCCTCTCATGCGTGTGGGATCCACACAACACAACCACCTTGTTCTTAAAGAGATAGGTTAAGAAGAGGGAAAATTCTATAAACGGAAATTATTTGCACACTCTTGATTGGGATACTCAAAAATATTGTGTGTTGACATTTATACCTTTAGATCACCTCTACTCATGTTCACCACTACAAGGGTATAAATGTCATCATATTATACTTTTGAGTGTGCCAATCAATTAGAGGAGTGTGCAAATCACTTTCCTTCTATAAATAAACCGGTCGTCTAAAGTGTATATTTTTTCTAGATTAAAAAAACTTGACTTCTCAAAATAGATTAGTCGTTCAGTCGCTCAAATCAAATGTATTTTGGGTGACTTTTTTTGTCTTTTACTGAAAAAATAGTCAAATAAAAAAAAATCAGTAAAAGACAAAAAAATCGCCCAAAGTACATTTTATAGGTCGTCCAAAAACATTTCTGAAAAAGGTGCTAAAAAACTACTTACACAAAAAGTACTTTTAGGAGACTGGTATATTTTGAGAAGTCAAGTTTTTTTGTTATAGAAAAGGTATACACTTTGAGCGACTGGTCTATTTAGAGAATTTTCCTTTAATAAGACTTCAAAAATACAAGTAATACTTTTCATGATTTTTTTTATAAATGTGTTTATATTATAAAACTGTGAAACGAAAAGTGCAGAAAAAAAATAAAAAAATTTAATAAGTTAAAAATATTAAATTAATAAAAAATATATAAAGATGTGCATTTTTTTTGTTTATGGCCCATGCATGCTAATAAGAGCATAAGGTGTCATAACACCATAACACCAAAAAAGTACCGTCACGTCAGCTTTAACATTTCAACACCAACAAAAAAAACCTTTTAATCATAACACCACTTTTTGGGACCCAACTTTATTTTTTCATAACACCCCCTTAAACAAACTAAAATATTTCATTAAAGACTATTACACATTACAATACTTTTAAAAAACATAACAAAAAAACATGCGAAAATAAATACAAAAAAAACATACGACCCGATGACTAAAAGTCTTCATCTTCGTGTTTAACTTCTTGCCAAATATGCTCCATAAGGTTATGTTGAAGACTAAGATGCATTTCTCGGTCTCGTAATTCTTTATTTTTTCGACGGCGAGTTTCACACCTTTCAACCCATGTACGTTGCATATTTTTTGACGGATTAGCGTACACATCGTTCCAGTCAAAAACCGTCATCTTCTGATTTTCTAAAATCATGTTATGCATTATGATGCAAGAATACATGATTCGGCGTATGTTGTTGACATGGTATTGACGTGTCGGTTGTTGTATTATTCCCCAACGTCCTTGGAGAACACCAAAAGCACGTTCGACATCCTTCCGTGCACTTTCTTGACGCTTTTTAAAGTAAGCATGCTTCGCGTCATTTACAATCGTGAAAGATTTCACGAAAGTCGCCTATTGTGGGTAAATACCAACGGCTAAGTAATACCCATTTTCAAACTCAATACCATTTACCACATACGGAGCTACAGGGGATTTGTCATCAAAAAGGTCATCAAATAACAGAGAATTATCTAAAACATTAATATCGTTATTTGCACCTGCTACCCCAAAAAACGCATGCCAAATTCACAAATCATGCGAAGCTACAGCTTCAAGCATTATAGTTGGGTATTTTTTTATCCCCCCTATCGTATTGTCCCTGCCATGATACTGGACAATTTTTCCATTCCCAATGCATACAAGCAATGCTTCCAAACATTCCCGGAAAACCATGACGCGTAACATGTTTATTATATATTATTTCAACATCTTCCAACGTTGGCTTTCTTAAATACTCGGTCATGTACAAAGAAATAATGCACTTATTAAAATGAAATAGACAATCACGTGCAATATGCTCACTCATTTGCAAATATTCATCAAACGCATCGGGCGTGTTGTCGTATGCCAATTGGCGTACGGCCGATGTGCATTTCATAATAACACTAAGGCTCATTCGACCTGTGGCATCACTTCGAACTCTAAAGAATTTAAAATGACCGGGAAGAAGATCGACCGCATAATTTGTAATGCCGTCGACAATTTTAAAAAATAGTGTTCGACTCTTACGGTATCTTCTTCGAAAATAATATAAGGGATACTTACAATGATCATCGAAATAATCGCCCATCAATCGTTCTTCGGCCCCCTCTCGGTCACGATGGATTGAGTTCCGGGTAAGTCGTGGATGATTTTCTTCTTGTTGTAATTGTTCGTGATACGCGTAAGCTTGCTCAAGAAAATAAACGTCAGTTTCTTCATCGATTTCGAAAGCGGTAGGATGACATTCTTCATCATTGTTATTTTGATTCATTAGGAAAAATGGATTCATTATTCTATATAGAGAGTGTTTGTGTTTTTTTGTATGAAAAATTATTGAGTTTGGGTGTAATATATATAAGGTGGCTATTGAAAAAAAAAATCAAATTTTGAAAAATAGTCGTTTATAAACGTTGGGGGGTAAAATGAATTTTTTTTAAATCGGCTAGTAACGCGCGTTGGTGGGTTAACGCTCCACCCAACGCCGTGCCTCTTTTTCACTTTCCGACGTAATAACGCCACCAACGGCGTTGCCACGTGGGCATAACGCCGGTTGAGGCGTTATGACACCGTGACACAACCTGTCCTTATAACCTAAAAAAATCTCGTGTTTAGTTTTCTCAAAGATGTCACAATACAACCACTTCAACTAATCTTTTTGCCCCACAATTCATAAGATTTCATTTATCAAAATGATTAATATACAATCTAATTCGATTAGTTCTTCATCTTAGTTGAGAAATGTTGGATCAAGGATTCGTGTGAATATTTTAACTCCGGTTAGTCGTGTTGGTAATGTTAGATGTGAGGTTGGATCCCGTTCGGGTTGGGGTTTGACATTAGTTTCGAATTTGATCGAGACGAATTTGAAGGCACTTGAGCTTCTTAAAACATCTGCTGCTGCTGAAAGTGAGTTTTTTATTCTCATTCCATGTTAGATATGAGCTTAGGTGGTGTTTGTTTTAGCTTATGGCTATGTTTGGCACTGGACTTATCAGGGCTCGAGCCTTTAAATTAAGCTTTCTTTGTCACAAAGGCTTATGGAAGCTTTAATAAGCCATAAGCCTCAATAAACCCAAGCCCATAGAAAGGGCTTATGATAGCTTATAATTTGTCAAATTACTTAAATACTTTTCAAAATATAATGGATTATCATGCAAAGTCTAAATTTTATTTGACTTTTTATGCAAACTTAGATTAATAACATTCGCCTCCAACTAATTAGTCAAACAGCCTTATAAAAATATAACCTCGGCTTATAACATAAGCTCCGGCTCTATCCGAGCTTCAACACATTTCGCCAAACATGCCCTATATATGGGGTTATGAGTTATGACCTTATTTGATTTCGGCTGTAAGCCCCAAATTTTCGGCTTATCTTGGGACTTATGGCTTATATAAGCTTATTATGATATAACATGTTTATATAAGCCCATAAGTTTCAAAATAAGCCACAAAATTGGGGCTTATGAAATATAAGCCGAAATCAAGCTCATAAGCCCACATATAAACATAAACAAACACCCCCTTAGTAAAATCCCCGAATAAGCAGAAGTTGTTTCGCTTATTTATTCACTCTAAACGACTTCTCTCTTTCCAAATCGATGTAATTATTGGATAATCGATCAAATTGTAGCTTGTACTGAATTGTAATAATTTTGTTTATCTAGCTTCAAATCGATGTACTGAATTGATACATCATTTTTTTCGCCTTTCAAAAAAAACTTATATCTGTTTACCTCAGGATAAAAGAAGTTGTTTTCAATAGTATTTAGTAGACGAAGAAGGTAACTATCTAAATGTTTTAGTTAATGCTTGGTAGTCGCTCTCTTATAAAACACCAAAGTATCTAGATCAAACTGAAAGCTTTGTTGAATTGTTTAATGAATGTTCCTTCTTTTGTTTCTTGCTTTTCTTTCATGCTAAGGAAAGATTACTTGAAAAGCTTTTGGTTGGGACTCAATTTATAAAAGTATTCGTGATCTGTTATTAGTTGTTTTGATGATCTTTTAATCTGTTTAATACGATATGTATATAAGGATACTATATCTGAAGAGACTAATTTTGGAACTTCACTATAAATGTTTAATCAGTAGATGCTCCTAGTTACATTGATATCATACAAGTATAATAACCTTTTTGAAAAAGGCAAATTGCATAAAAGTGTACTAAACTTATACTCAATTTCAATTTAATGTACTCATCTTTTTTTTTTCTCAATTTAATGTACTCAACTTTTTTTTGGTTGCAAATGAAGACAATTAAGAGGTTACCAGGTCACCATCAAGTTACCTTTTCTCCAACATGATTTTTCGGCAACCTAGCATTCAGATGACCCACCACCACCACCTCCAAATCGATTACTACCGACACCACCCAAAGCGATTTCGATCGATTTCATCCGTTTTTGACCGATTTCGTTCGTTTTCGACCGTTTTCGACCGTTTTCGACCGTTTTCGTCTGTTTTGACCGTTTTCAACAGTTTTCGATCGTTTTCGATCGATTTCAACCGTTTTCGACCGATTTCCACCGATTTCGACCGTTTCCACTGATTTCCATCGATTTCGACCGTATTCGACCGATTTTGACCGTTTTTGATCGATTTCGACCTTTTTCGTACGTCTTTGACCGATTTTGTCTATTTTCTTACGTTTTCTTACCTTTTTGTACGTTTTCTTACAATTTTTTAAGTTTTCGTCCGTTTTCGTTCGTTTTGTATGTTTTTCTACGCTTAAATACGTTTTTGAACGTTTTCAAAAGTTTTATTCGTTTTTATACGTTTTAATACTTTTTATAAGAATGTAAAAAGCGTACGAAGACGTATAAAATTATACAAAATGTACAAAAACGAACGCAACGTAGAAAAACAAAGAAAAACGGAGAAGGACGTAAACGAACAAATTGTACAAAATGGACGAAAACGTACAAAAACATTTCACAACGTTTAAAAACGGACGAAAACGTTCAAACAAGCTTGACAACGCAGGAAAACGAATGAAAACTGTCGAAAACGCACGAAAACGAATGAAATCGGCTGAAAAGGTTCCAAAATGGTTGAAACGATCGAAAACGGACGTAAAGGTTCGAAAACGATGGAAATCGGTCGAAATCGGTTGAAATCAGTCGAAAACGGTCGAAATTTGTCCAAAACGGACGAAATCGGTCGAAAACGGACGAAAACGGTAGAAATCTGTCAAAATCGGTTGAAAACGGTCGAAATCGGTCGAAGATGGTGGTGGTTGTGGCTTGCCGAAGGCGGTAGTGGTGAAGGTCGCCAGCTGGAAAATCATGTTGGAGAAGAATGTAATTTGATGGTGACCTGGTAACCTCCTAATTGTCTTCATTTGCAACAAAAAAAAGTTGGGTACATTAAACTGAGAAAAAAAAAGTTTAGTACATTAAATTAAAATTGAGTATAAGTTTAGTACACTTTTATGCAATTTGCCTTTTTGAAAACCATTGTTTCTCTATTATTATGGGGTAATGATTTGCACACTCAACAAATTGATTGGCACACTCAAATTATATGTATCTTAACATTTATGCCCCTACATCACTTAATAAAGTGTGCAAATATTAGGGGTATGATAGGCATAACACACATTTTTTGAGTGCGCCAATCAAATTATGGAGTGTGCAAATCATCTCCCTTAATTATGGTATTATACTTTTTATCCGATAACCGATTATTCCCGTAGCTATATAAAGTTTCTTAACAAAGACACATGAAGCCACGCCTAAAGGGGTTAAAAAATGCCTAACCATTGATTCACCCCTCATAATTCACAAGGCAATACCTCTTAGCTTAGGGGCTGTTTATTTTTTACTTAATGGCCTTTAGCTAACATTTTCTTTCTCAAACAGAATTTTGTCTTGTTTCTTTTTTGCTTATTCCAAAGTGAAATCCTTGATGTGGATGGATGTAAAAACTTCTCTCCCTTGCATACAGGATGAATCAAAGACTTAAAAAGTCCATCAAAAATTCATCTCCTTTCATTTATCTATTTCTTTTTCTTTTCAATCATATCAATATTCAAGACTTAACATTGGTCCTTTAACATCTCGCCACCACTAGTACATTGTTCCCGCCGTTAGTGCTCACCCCAACGATGCCAGTTGCCTTCTCGTTGCAGCTACTTCTTCCCATCAATGTTTACTTCACACAGATGTCAATACTCTCAAGGTTTTATATTTACATCACTTTCATTCATTTGAGTAAAAGCTTCAATTGTCTTTAATGGTGGAGTTATGGGTATGAAGAAGATGAATACCAATTACTTTTTTATTCTTTTTTTGAGTGTTTAGGTTAGTAGTTAAAAATAGGGTAAAAGCCATAAATTACCAACGTACTTTCTAAAATTTCCCGACTTGAACCCTTTACTTTTTTATTAACACCGAAATCAACGTACTTTCAAATTTTTAACCGCTTGAACCAAACGTTTGTACCGTTAGGATTTGATACCCATCATCTCGAGGAGTACGCCCAGACTTCAGCAGCGCTCGAGAAAGCTACAAGTGCATTGGCTCAACTTGAAGGAGAGTTGTCTCGGCGTAGTGAAACTGCTTCTGCCCATTTGGTGAACAACTAGCGTTCCTTCTGAGCCAGGATCAAACTCTTCTTTTGACTATGATTTGGCCCTACAGTGGTAGAACCTGGTGAACCGGGCGTACTACTTCTCAACCTTCTGTGAACTTTTCTTCTCTTATGATTTTTGCTACTTTGTTTAGTTTAGTGATTGATATCTTAGAGAAGCTGGTAAAGTCAAGACAGACTCGAAAGATAGCTAGCTATTTTAGTAATCTGAAAGCGTGGTCTTTTGCTCCCTGAGGGGGAGCGAAAGAATATAAAAGGAGGAGCGCTGCTCGGGGAGTAGCGCCCGTATGGCTAGATTTTCTCTGGGGTCCCGGTTCCAAGCTCTGAGTGAAGCCCCAAAAAGGCGTAACCTCAGAGCATTTGAACCAAGGGAAGGGACCCGCATAGAAAATGCTTATTGTTATAGTTGATAGCAGCAAGAAGCAAGTGACCCTACGGTTTTATTGCTTTTATTTGCTAGATTTTCTCTGGGGTCACGGTTCCAAGCTCTGAGTGCAGCCCCAAAAAGCGTAACTCAGAGCATTTGAACTAGGGAAGTGACCCGCATAGAAAATGCTTAACCGTATTAAGTAAACAGTAGTAAGAAGCCTGAGACCGAAGGGACTTATTGTATGTCAACGTTAGTCCATTTAGCTAACGATCTCTTGGCATCGTTAGTCCTTTAACAATAATTTTCTTTATATGATTTTATTTATATGATCTTTTACGTTTTCGCTCATTTTTTTACGTTTTCGTCCTTTTTTTACGATTTCGTCTGGTTTTTAACGTTTTCATCTTTTTTTTGCGTTTTCGCTTGTTTTTTTGCGTTTTCGCTCGTTTTTTACGATTTCGTCCGGTTTCTTACACTTTCGTACATTTTCGTCTGTTTTTTTACGATTTCGTCTGTTTTTACGTTTTCGTCCGTTTTTTTATGTTTTCGTCCGTTTTTTTACGTTTTCGTCTATTTTTTTACGTTTTCGTACGATTTCAACCGTGTTCGGACGATTTCGTCTGTATTTTACGTTTTTTACATTTCCGTCTGTTATTTTACGTTTTCGTACGATTTAAAAAAATGAACGAAGATTTAAAAAAAACGTGCGAAAGCGTAAAAGAACAAACGTAAAAAAAACGGTTTCGCACGTTTTTTTCTTTTACGCTTTCGCACTTTTTTTTTCAATCTTCGTTCGGTTTTTTAAATCGTACGAAAACGTAAAATAACAGACGGATTCGTAAAAAACGTAAAATACAGACGAAATCGTACGAACACGGTTGAAATCGTACGAAAACGAAAAAAACAGACGAAAACGTAAAAAAACAGACCGAAAACGTAAAAGATCAAAAGAAAACGTAAAAACAAACGATATTGAAAAAAACCAGACGAAAACGTAAAAAAACGATCAAAGAAGTAAAAAAACATGCGAAAATGTAAAAGAATAAACGAAAACGTAAAACTAGACGAAATTGTAAAAAAACAGACGAAAACGTAAAACATCGGACGAAAACGTAATAAAACGTACGAAAGCGTAAGAAACCGGACAAAAACGTAAAAAACACGCGAAAACGTAAAAATAACAGGCGAAAACGCAAAAAAACAGACGAAAACGTAAAAAACGAGCGAAAACGTAAAAAAAACATATAAATAAAATCAATAAAGAAAATTATTGTTAAAGGACTAACGATGCAAAGGGATCGCTAGCTAAATGGACTAACGTTGCCACATAATAACTAACGATACAAACGTTTGGTTCAAGTCAGTTAAAAATTTGAAAGTACGTGGGTTTTGGTGTTACTAAAAAAGTAAAAGGTTCAAGTCGGGAAATTTTGGAAAGTACGTTGGTAATTTATGGCTTTTACCCTTAAAAATACAAGATCGGATCTGTAACTTTTGGATCTATGTAATGTGGTATTTTTTGAACAAGATTATGTTGATTAGATAATTTTATGGGTTCATTTATAAGAAAACTTTACTGTTTTTTTCATGGGTTTGTTTATAAAATACAAGACGGAGGAACCTGGAACCACTCAAGAACATTGATATTTGATGATGAAAATTACCAGTTAGAAAAATGTTTAAATGGTGATGTACTTTATAAATATTTGTTATTAACAAAAAGAAACACAATTTGTGTATTCAGGAAAGACTCGAAACAAACATCATCATGTAAAAAGAAAGCTTTTTCCAACCAGGAAGAAAAATAAACAGCTCCTTAGTCTGCGCACATAACATCCATTCATCGTCTATGGGAATTATTTATACTTTCTTTCAACTAAATTTGCTGTTTTTATAGGTATATTGTAAAACCCCCGATTTCGGATAGCAGCGGAAGATAACCGGGGGTGCTACTTCATAGCACATAGTACAAGTTATAGAAAACGACCTCTAAATGAGTTAAAAAGTTATTACACATTCGATGTATAAATAAAACATCATAGTTTATTAATACAATGTCCCAACAGCTACATAAAACATAAATGTTTTTGGAGAAAAGTTATCGAATGGTAAAATATGCAAAGTCTTCTAAAATATCCGTGCGACTCCCATCCGAGAAATTTATACCTTATGGACCTGAGATAAAACATGCTAAAAATGGTCAACAATAATGTTGATTGAAATTCATAGGTTGTATAAATAAAATAGTGGACCGTAAGATTTCAGTTAAAGAGGACTAATGAAACACATTCATATGACAAAACAGTTATTATTTCCCTAAGCTCATGACACCGAACCTTAACGTTTGCAAATCCTACCCAGATTTGTGCCCCGAGTTTGGATGTTCTGCCAAACACCCAAATAATACCTCAAATGTTAAATGTGTCCGTTTGACGTGGTACTGTTGTTGTATACTCAGACAGGGATTGCCAGTCCCAATAGATCTATTCATAACATTCACGTTTACTTTACTAAAGCAATTAACGGCTCATGATACAGGGGACTTAATTGGCAGTAGTGGTACTTAGGCAATAATATATAAGGCATAGCATACAGGTTTAGTACTTGCGTCCAAACGTAAAATAGCATGTATCTCTTCCGTGGAGTTTATAAAATATTTAATAAGAAAAAGGGGCTATGAACGCACCTTAACGAGTAAAGCGTGAGTACAAGAACGAGCACAAAGAAGAACGAGCACAACGTGTATCTCTAAAAGCAACCCTCGAACGTAGAACTCACTAGATTCACCATTATGAACTCATATATGCAATTCACGTGCGACTTGATCATCTATGTACATAAATTAGGTATAAACATCTTCGATAACAATAGTTGGCTAACATGTAAATATGGCCTTAAACACGTAGTGTTTGGCTAGCTTTACTACTAAGAACACACATTGATTTATTTAACTTGACACGTAAGTTTTGGCTAGGTTCTAGTATACTAAACACCTGCTTTTCACCTATTATAAGTGTGTATAATGCACTTGATTCATGACAGCTACTAACACTTTATACCTCCACTTCATTCGGAACATATTTCATAATTCTTGTTAAAAACTCATTCTGACCCGTGTTATAAATTTTTCATTCACAACGAGTATCTCTAAATGCAACCCTCGAACGTAGACCTCACTAGATGCGCCATTATGAACTCATATACGCAATTCACGTACGACTTGATCATCTATGTACATAAATTAGGTATAAACATCATCGTAACAATAGTCGGCTAACATGTAAATATGGCCTTAAACACGTAGTGTTTGCCTAGCTTTACTACTAAGAACACACATTGATTTATTCAACTTGGCATGTACATTTCGGCTAGGTTCTAGTATACTAAACACCTGCTTTTCACCTATTATAAGCGTGTATAATGCACTTGATTCATGACAAACTAACATTTTATACCTCCCCTTCATTCGGAACATATTTTATAATTCTTGTTAAAAACTCATTGTGACCCGTGTTATGAATTACCCCTTCTAACATAATTTCAGCAGGTTCTGAGACTATTGTTTTATAAAATTACACGCTTTTACCTTTCCAACGATGTATGACACGCTTAAATCGGAGCTACGGTTTATCCAGTATGAAAATTTTAAAATCTGGTTTGTGCACTTTTTCACAATCTTGCTGCACTAATTTGCAATTTACACTAACTTAACTTCTTATTCAGCCAAAACTTTCCTTATAACAATTGAAGTAGACTCAGAGGGCTACAATTTTTGTTTAGCCTCAAGTCAATCCGATAAACGTTTTGTTCTCTACGACCCTTCAAAGTTGACTGATTATCTGCGACACTTGTCCTAAATTTAAACATCACCAAAACGACCCAAAACTAAACATAAGTTATTCTAGTCTTTACAATACTTATATTTCAGTTTATTAAACATGCTAGGATCATTTCCCAACTGGTTTATAAGCAAATTTCATGAAACTAAGCACTAAATAAGCTTGTACCAAACACCCCTTTAATTAACATAAATTTTTATAACTTCTAATCATCACATGAATTCTTTACCTACCAATGTTTTAAAAAGTCTTTAACGTATATAGAAAATATATAAGTGTTACTATCATATTCGCTAAGGATTTTATAGCTCAAACGGACCCGAAAACGCCCGAAAACCCATTTTTAAAACACGACCAACTCACTTTTAACTTTGAAAATTTCCAAATTTAGTCCGTCTTTGATAGAGCGTATCTCTTTCGTTATAATGATTCACAGTTCCACTGAAAGCTACGTTTGTAGAAAAAATTATAAACTACTAGTTTTATTTTATAAGTTTGAGCCGACTCGGACCCGAATGGGTCAAAACAAAGTTTTAAAATCTGGACAGATTACACCCGAAATAGTTTTTAGCAATAAAAAACATTAGTGTTTAGCCAAACTTAAAACGATCATATCTCATTCGTTATAAGTCCGATTTTCGCGTTCTTTATACCTAAATTTGTGTATTAACGTATACTAACATAATTTTGAGGTTTAATCTTCTCAAAACATTTTTATGGACCCATTAAGCCACGTTTAGTTTTTGGACATCAAGCTTATTTTTATCAAAACCTACCCAAAATCAACCACAACATCAACAACATCTTTTATTCTATCCTAATCCCTTCCACCAAGGATACAATCAATATAACAACTTGATTATAAGCTTAACTCTAACATAACATGATTTTATAAACCATGTTTTCAACACAATTCAAGACTAGGGTTCATCTTATCTTTAATTAGCATAAACCCCCAATTGAACTAAACCCTTAATTTGAAAATAAACATGATTAGGGGATGATTACTTACTCACCTTGATTGAGGAATGGATTATAAGACTTGATTACTGCTATGAAACCTTCACAACATCAATAATAACTACATTTGATCATAACACTCCATGAATTGATCTTGAAGAAAGCTCTAGCACCAAATGGAGATGATTATCTTTTCCCTCCCTCCTAAAAATCTCTGTGATAAACACGTATGTGATACCACATAAGACGTGTTTTCTTATGACCAAAATTTTAGACTTGAGTAACTTGGTAATTTCTGCCTAAAAGTTAACTTTGCACCGTTAGTCCCTGTTGTTAAGTCCTTTGCATCGTTGAAAATAAACGAGACATTGTGTCACTCATAATGTCTTGGGAAAATTTTGTGACCATTGTGTTACTCACAATGTCTTAGAAGAGTTTTAATATTTACATAAAAAACCTTTATATAAAAATATAGTGATGCTCTGGAAAGTAGATATAAGTGATCGAAAATAGTCAACATTTATATAAATTACTTTTATATAAATAAATAGTGATACTCTCGAAGAAGGCGTAAGGAATCGAAAATCAAAACATGTATTTATATAAATATCCTTTATGTAATACTAATAGTGATGTTATAAATATAACAATGTTAGTGTTCAGGAAGTGTACTCACACGAATATTGGGTAAAGCATTAAGGGACTCCTAATATGTATAGTAGTTATAGTCTAGGTACTAAATGCAACTTAGTTCTCTATAACCAGCGCTTTGATACCAATCTGTAACACCCCCTATTTCGGATAGCAGCGGAAAGTAATCGGGTGTGCTACTTCATAGTACATAGTACAAGTTATAGAAAACGACTTTTAAATGAGATGTTTTAAAAAGTTATTACACATTCGATATATAAATAAAACATCAGACTTTATTAATACAAGGTCCCAACAGTTACATAAAACATAAACGTTTTTGTAGAAAAGTTATCGAATGGTAAAATATGCAAAGTCTTCCAAAATATCCGTGCGACTCCCATCCGAGAAATTTATACCTTATGGACCTGAGATAAAACATGCTAAAAATGGTCAACAATAATGTTGAGCGAAATTCATAGGTTTTATAAATAAAACAGTGGACCGCAAGATTTCAGTTATAGAAGACTAATGAAACACATTCATACGTCAAAAAATAGTTATTATTGTCTGATGATATCAAATAACATCTATTTTATAGCATCATTTATCCCATGTAATTGACCCATTTTGTATGATTATTGCATATAATTGTTACTTAATCGTTTGTATTTGATAATTTCAGTAATTATGGAGTACTTGGTGAAACTTGACTAAAAGGCACGCATTCTGGAGCTTAAACGAATATATTTTGAAGATTACTGTTCTGACAACCAATACGCCGTATCCATCAAGGAAGATACGGCGTATCTGTGCCTGCACTCACCAAAGATCACGAAGGAAATATGATCAATATGTCGTATCCAGAGAAGATCAATACGCCGTATTGAAGATATAGAAGGTGAATATTCTGGAAGATATCAAAAGTGGTCCCTACTCCAAGAAAGTCCCGATACGCCGTATCGAACCCATTCAATACGCCGTATCGCACCGACTTTGGACCCTATAAATAGAAAACTCAAAAATGAGTTTTAAGTGTGCTAAATCATATTCTCGATACCTAAACCAAAGTCAATTTTCAGAGAAGAAAAAGAGCAGAAGAGGTCTTGCAACGCATTCCAATTCATAAGAGACAACGTGTAATTTCTTATACTTTTGTACTCGTTCAGTTTTTGGTATCATTCATTAACTCGGTTAGTTTACATTGGCTAAGCCATTACTTTTGTATTAATTATGATGTTTGAAGGCTAATACCTTCGCGTATTAGCCATTATTATGAAGATCTGAATGTTTGGTTTTGTTTATATCTCAATTGCTTGATTTATCATTGTATGCTTGTTTATGTTTATCAGTTTATACTTGTTTATGTGCTTTAATATGTGACCTTGTTAGGATTTATGTTTTCCTAACTTAGTACCGACGGTACAAATAGTTAGTACCATTAGTTATAGTTAGTACTGACAGTACAAAGTGTTAAGTACTGATCATTTAGTTAGTACTGTTAGTAGAAAATAGTTAGTACCGTTTAATAGATATGTATGAGATATCTTAGGAAAAGATATGTATGCGTTTTGTAAGCCTGTTCTGTTAGGGTTTATCCTTAGTATATAAAAGGATCCCTCTGGGCATAGTTAGAAATACGACCTCAAGATATCTCATAGCAAAATCATATCTAAATAGTTAGTAATCTGTAATCGTTCAAAGCAGATTAATAGAAGTTATTATTTAGTTCTACATTGTTTTTCTTAGTACTTGTGTTAAGATTCCGCATTAACACATAGTATTCATAATCAGTGTTTCTACATAGTCAACTGTATTTATACATCTTGGCTATCATCCTTAATAGGCTGCAGAGATCTATTCCTAAGGGACTCACAAGTGGTATCAGAGCCTGTGAGAAACTCTGAATAAGAAGAACAATCAAATCAAATTCTCATACTCCTTAACTAAACATGGCTGCTTCATCATCACAAGATGAAATTCCACCACCACCACCACCTCCACCATCATCA
>BQNB010154768.1:0-15474 GCA_026074375.1 Tanacetum coccineum | reverse complement strand
ATAGTATATGAGTGAATGAAATCGATTAAATGAGTGATTAAAACCCTTAATCGAAGTATTTATGAAAATACCCTTAACGACATTAATGTTCACCAGCAGTAGTAAGTTATGCCTGGCAGCATTAACTTTCAACAGCAGTAGTAAGTTTATGCCTAGCAGCATTAACTTTCACCACTAACAATATTAACCCTTTGATCAATATTATTGTTTTTGAATGTTGTGTTCTTATGAATGGGCCTCTTAACAGTTGAATGTGTTGTTTTAGTAAGATATGACATTGGTCTAGCAGCATTCACTGTTGTTTTTGAATGAGCAGTATTAACTTGTCTAGCAGTATTAACTGATACTGCTGTTTTTGAAATATTTTGTCTAGCAGTATTAATTGATACTAAGCCAGACTTCATTAGTACTGCTCTTGGAACCATGTTCTTTTTAGCACAGGGGTGAGTCTTTTTAGCAAAATTTTGATGATTCACCCTTTGAGCATTGTTCCAAACAGGTTTTACCATCCTTTTATTTTGAAACTGTTTTTGATGGTAAATGCAATCAACTTGCAAATGATCAAAGCTTCCACACACATAACAGGCCTTATTAAACATCTCAAAATTGCTCCCTAGTTTTTGAGACATCATATTGTTCCAATTTCTTTGATTGCCTCTTGGAATGTGAGTGTTTTGCCTATGTTTCTCAGCTTTGCATATCAGTTTTCCTAGCAGTTTTCTTTTGTTGCTTAGGTTTGACAAACTCTATCTTAGCAATACTAGGCTTAACTGTTTTCTTTTCAGTTTTAGGCTGAGACACATTTTCTTCCTCACTATCTAACACCCATTCTTCAATAATTGGGGCATCATTATTCTTCCTAACTATCTTAGACACTTCTTCATCAGACTTTCTATTTTCAACTACAGGCTTATTAACAAACTCATCTAAACCAGTAAAAGACAAATCAGGTGTTGGAGGCATGAAATTTCTTGTGTAGGGAGGTGGAACTGCATTATAATTTTCATAGCCTAAACCTTTCTTGCAATTATCAACAATCTGACACTATATGAGCTTGTTTAAACTTTCAGATGCATTTTCAAATTTATCTACATTAAATTGAATGCTATCTTTTTCTTTTTGAAGTTTTTCAAGCTTCTTCCTAAGCTCACTAATAGTTATTTCTCCTACTAGAATATCTCATTTTAAGCCATTAATCCTTTCTACATAAACAGACTCATTCTTTTTATAAAATTCAAATTTTCTTCCACTGATTCTAAACCTGTTTTATAACCTAAAACCATTAAACTAGATATCTCTAAATCTCTTAATAGTTGATCATTTTGAGATTTAAGTAATTTAACAGTTTCCGTACATGATTTTAAACAATTTAAATCATTGGATACCTCTGAGTCAGAACTTGAAGATGAGTAAGCCATGAGTGCATAATTAGGCCCTTCCTCTGCTTGATCACTCCAGTCATATCCACCAAGACCATCACATGAAACCAAGCTGTAGAGGTAGATGTATCCACAGGCACACTCCTTCTTGAGCTTTCCTTCTTGTTGTCTTAATTTCTTGGAGCTCTACACTCCCTAGCAAAATGTCCCCTCTTGTGGCAGTTATAGCACTCCACTTTGAACTTATCAAAACCAATAGTCTCATTGCAATTAACAGTAAGCTTCCATCCTGTATTCTGCAAAAACCTTCTAGTTCTCATGGTCAACATGGCCATTTGCCATCTCAAATCCATCTCTTCTATGTCATCAGGATGGATTTGTTACAAGTCCTTATGTGCAAGTTGAGGACTATTTGGTTAACTAGCAAAGAATGAACAAATAACATCATCACTCAAGTTATCAATATTTGTAGAGTAAGCAGTATTAACTTGAGTGCTAGCAGTAGTAACTTCATGAGCAACATTAACTGCTTCATTAGAGCTTCTAGTGTGTTGTTATTAGAAGAGGACACAAAAGCCATGTTCTGTGTGCTTAAACTTGAGTTAGAGATCCCTTTAACTTCTGGTTCATACACCTTAAGGTTGTTGTAGAGATCATCCATGGTCATTGTTGTTGGGAATTATATTTGAGTTGATAAGACAAAACATATGAATGATGAAGGACTTAAAAGACAAAGGAGAAATTCTTCAAATAATGGAAGATTGCAAAAGATTATTTAAAAGTTAGGAAGATTTAGTTGTTTCCTAATACTTATCCTTTGTAAACCTAAATATCTCTAGTATATAAAGAGATACAGGTTATTAGGTTTATGTGTACAAGTCGTGAGTTCCATAGTGTACCTAGATGTGCGTGTATGTATTCCAGGCGTATGTAATGTAGACGCCATATGTAGTTTAGCCTCAAGGTCAAAGTAACTTGATCCTGTTATAGTTCGCTGATGTAACCGTATTATTCTAATTAAATAATATTAGGGCTTGGAGTGTTAATAAAGAAAAACCTTGTTATGATATTAATGTTCTTATGCTATTTCCGCTATGCATATACTTTATGTTCATTGTTATCATTATCCTAGATATAAAGATCTAAACAATCTGAGCTATAAATGATCCAAGAACTATCACGTGTTTTAGTTCTATCAGGTGGTATCAGAGCCACATGGCTCATGATCTAGGATCTACAAGGTGTTTTGATGTCGTGTTTTAAAGAAAAGAAGATTAAAAATTTTCTGTTTTTGGAGTTTTGACCAGATTCGATGTGATTAGGGTTATGCAAACCCTAATTCAATAAAAACAGAAAAGTTCATGATATTAGTAGCATGGTGATTCAAGATGACGAGATGTTTTTGTTTCTACTAGCTTTGGTGAGTCAATATTTGATTGATGATGAACCCTAGTGGGAACGATTGATGCATAATTCTAGAGCATTAGTAGGTTCCTACAAGGTTTCTAATTGTTGTTGATTGGTTCGTAACATCAAGATGTTGCTGCTTAGAATCACCTTGATTGTCGATCTTTCATGATTAGGGTTTTCTGAAAACCCTAATTCACAACAAGTAGGGTTTGCTACGGGTAATTATCTTTGGCTTTTGTTACTGCTTGAATTGTTATGATTATCGTTGGTTTTGATTGGTCGTGATGCTTGAATACATCAATCACAAGCTGTTATACAGGATAATAAAGCAACTTGGTGTTGCAAAAGGTCAAAAACAGTTTCATTAATTAGGGTTTTCATTGATTAGAAATTAAACCCTAAGACTTATGATCGTGTTCAAGTATTAGTACTGTTCGAGTTGTCCAAGAATGATGTATGTTGCTTGGGATTGAACACAGTTAATCGTTAATGCTGCTTGTTTCATGGTTCAACAAGGTTACTGCTGCTACAATGTATGTTAGTACTGCTGTAATAGAATGCGAATACTGCCAAGGTATTTTAATACTGTTCATATTATATTTGTACTGCTACAAGAAACGTTAGTACTACTAGCATATTATTAGTACTGCCATTATGATTTTTAGTACTGCTAGTTTCACGATTGGATTTACTTGGTGATGCTACTATACTACTAAAGGATTAGTAAGCAACTTAGTACGGTTTGGGAACTAAGATAAGTGCTTGCTACTACTCGTTTTATTTACTTTGTGCTATAGTACTGTATATCACGATTAATACTGCTAGACTTCTTGTTTATACTACTTGGTTCAAAGGATAGTACGTTTGGTTTATTAGTAATGCCAAGTTGTATATTGATGCTGCTAGGTTAAGAGATAAAACTATCAAGGGATTTAACACGAGTTAGTACTGTTAAGGAGTACTTAGTACTGATTTACAACTGCCAAATGGGATTCAAAGGTATTACTACTGCTCGACAAAGTTTATACTGATAGGGTTAAAAGTTTGTACTGCTAGTTTTGTTCGATATCGAGCAGTAAAGAATTTTGGATAGTTTAGTCGGACAACACACACAGGAAGAAAATTTTTGGTTTACATGTTCTTAACAGATTTAAAGGCTCATATTTTTAGATTCATTGGATTAATTGGTTACGAAGATTATTGTTTATCACCTATTTGAAGATGAAGTGGAATTACTTGGATACGTGTTTTATCATACCTTTTAACAGGAGGTAACTTGTTCGTGCATTCAATGTTGTGACAAAGACTTGAAGAATCTAGCAAAGGATTGTGATCTACAAACTTACTGTGCTTAATGCTCACATTTGCTATCCCTTTAAGAAGTTACGTTGTTGTGCTCAGTGTCTCATTGAAGATGAGGATTTTGTCAAGAGATTGCAATTTATTATACTTTGGTCTTGGTATGAGTTTGGAGTCACGTGGATAGTACAAGACATAAGACACAAGTTTGGGTTATTCTACTTCAGCATCAAGTTCGTTATCCTTAGTTTTCTTCATCAGTAATTATTACATAGAGCCTACAGAATTGAAGATTCATGAAATGGTTAACATATGGGTTTCAGGGGAAGCTTATTATTAAAATGTTTAACCCTTTACATGCATCATCGAGGTGAAGTTTTTTACTACTGCTAGTCATTATTACTACTGCTAGTGTGAGTTTCTACTACGCAAGTTTATTTTTCTTATTGTGCGTCATGGAGGGTAATTTAAGGAGTTAGAAGGCTTGGATTAGAAGTGTGATATTGGTTTGTAGTGGTCAAGATCAAAGTTTCTTATATTCATAAATCCCCTATTTAATTATGACAAAAAGGGGAAGAAGGTATTACAAAGATGATTTGCAACTTATAGATCCTTGGTGGTATAGTTCTATTCTTTCATATATATTAGCTTCAGGGGAAGAAGCTCGTGCTTATTTTGGTTTTGTCATTATCAACTAGGGGAAGATTGTTGGGAATTATATTTGAGTTGATAAGACAAAACATATGAAAGATAAAGGACTTAGAAGACAAAGGACAAATTCTTCAAATAATGGAAGATTACAAAAGATTATTTAAAAGTTAGGAAGATTTAGTTGTTTCCTAAAACTTATCCTTTGTAAACCTAAATATCTCTAGTATATAAAGAGATACAAGTTATTAGGTTTAGGTGTACAAGTCATGAGTTCCATAGTGTACCTAATTATGTGTGTGTGTATTCCAGGCATATGTAATGTAGACGCCATATGTAGTTTAGCCTCAAGGTCAAGGTAACTTGATCCTGTTACAGTTCATTGATGTAACCGTATTATTCTGATCAAATAATATTGGGGCTTGGAGTGTTAATAAAGAAAAACCTTGTTATGATATCAATGTTCTTATGCTATTTCTGCTATGCATATACTTTATGTTCATTGTTATCATTATCCTAGATATAAATATCTAAACAATCTGAGCTATAAACGATCCAAGAACTATCACATGTTTTAGTTCTATCAATTGTATCCAAATCAGCTTTATTCCTCTACATAACAGCATGTGTGTTCCACTCAGGTGACAAACTTCTTAATAACTTCTGATTAACATCTTCTTATGAAAGCTTTTCACCCAAAAGCTCCAACTGACTCACAAGCTTTTGAAGCCTATCAAAAGTTTGATCAAGCATCTCTGAGCTTGGAGTAGTGAAGTTTTCATATTGCTGCTTTAAGAGATTCCTTTGAGTCTTTTTAGTAGCTTCATTCCCACCAAATCTCTTTTCAATAGCTTCCAGCAATAGCTTAGCATCCTTTATAGAGTTAAACTTTAACTGATGTTCATTGGGAATGCCCATCATTAAAGTACTTCTAGACTTCAATTCTAATCTTCTCGTAGCCTTATCTTTAGCAGATGTAATAGGCATCACTGTTGTAACACCTTCCACAACTTGTGTTTTTGGCAAGGTTGCACCATTCTCTATGACTTCCCACAGTGCATAGTCTATCATCTGGATGTATTATTCAATCCTCATCCTCCATAACTCAAACTCACCCGGTTTGAGCATGGGAACTTTAGATGCAGCCACCTTGTGTGCAGAATCTTGATCCATATCTTCTAGCAAAGTTTCTCAAAGCAATAAGTTCTGATACCACTTGTTGTCCCAATTGTAGAATACCTCCTGTTGGATCCCACTTTAATAGATCGAATTCCTTAAGCTTGTTTAAGGTTTAGTTATATTAGATAAATCTAACACAACTATAGTGGAAACTTTGTTAAGTGTATTAAAGATTATGCGGAATCTAATATTTAATATTAAAAGAATTCTTAATGAAACAGTAACACAAGATCACAATTTAACAAACAATAAAAGCTCTAATATTATTAAGAATAATACGGATACTCTCCTAGTATTAGGGTTACAAAACCTTGAAGCTATAAGAAACACTTATCAAATCGTAAACAACATATATTATTTTTCAAACTCTATACCCTAAGACCTCCTTTTATACACCAAGGAGTCCTAGTCAATTTACAATATATTCCTAAGACTTAGAATATTCTCTATGATCTATTCTATAAATAAGTAATACTTATCACGTAAGTAATCTTGATCTCCAAATAATCTTTATCCTTTCTTCTGTCTTTATCCTTTCTCTGACAGTAGAAACTCTTTCAGCAGTCTTAATCTTTGAGCAGTAGTAACTTATACACCAACAACATTAACTGAGCACAAGCAGTAGTAACTACTTAGAATATTTTCTTTAATCTTCACCAGCAGTACTAACTTTACACTAGTAGTACTAACTTTATACTAGCAGTACTAACTACTTAGCACATTTTTCATTAAAGTTAATGAACAGCACTAACTTTAGCTTAGCAGCAGTAACACAAACCTGAGCAGCAGTAACTCTAAGATCATCAAGAAGTCTTTTAATCCTAACATTTGTTGGGATTCTTGATTTGATGAGACAAAATAAATAAAAGAATAGAACAAAAGGATCAGAATTGTCATTAAAGAATTCTATAAGCTGGTGGAGAATTATAGAAGATTTAGTCAAAGATATCAAATGATGCAGATTCTGGAAGATCTCCTTAAGAAGATAAAGATAAAAAAAGATATTTCTTAATGTTTAAAAGATTTACTTGTTTATATCTTTATGTTAACTTACTTTGTAAGTCATGATCTCTCTATATAAAGAGATCATAGACACATAGGTTTAATGTACACAAAAGAAAAACATATGTGTGTGTATCCAGGAAGATGTAGACGTCTAGTTGTTTAGCCCCAAGGTCAATGTTTCATTGATCCTGTTAGAGTGTAACTGTTCTACTATTGATCAAAGTAGAATTGGGGCTTGGAGTAATTGTTATAGTGAAGATAATGATGAAAACCTTGTTGATGATAACATTGTTCTTTGTTTAATTCCGTTGTGCATATATGTTATCATTGTTATTATTTATCCTAGATATATGTTATAATCCAAATTGAGCTTAAACGATCCAACATATGGTATCAGAGCCTCGTGGCTCGTGATGTCTAGGATTACAAGGTGTTATTGATGTCGAATCCATGAAGAAAATAAGGTACAAGTTTTTGTTTTTGGTTCTTTGAACATATTTGATGAATCTAGGGTTTTCACATTCCTGACCACCATAGCTGGTCGACGATGGATCATTGGTCACGGCTTTAAATTGGTCATTATGAAATACCTTCAATCACCCGAGTATGCTGCTGCTTTTGGGGTGGTTATTGGTCTTGCAAATGATAAAGGTATCAAGTCTGGGTTGGTAGCGGGTATTGATCACGGAAAAGCCGGAAGGGGTCTTGCTGACATTGCCGCTTATGATCCTTTCGTAGAAGCAAGGTATGTTTCCGCTGTCCTAGCTTTCCGTGACCTGAACTTTAACCTTCTTTCTTAGTTGGAGTCATAGAAGGATGCAAGTATTACTGATATTATGAACTCTTTATGGTTGGAGGGCCTTTCTGCTAAGACTTTGAAGGTTAGCCGGTTATAGCCTGCGTATGAGCACTCCTACTGCCTATCCATCGGAAGGAGGATAATGTTGTTATCGGAGAGACTTCTCACATTATTATGTCATGTCTAATGTGTTGAAAACAACTATATTCATATTGTTTGATTTCTGATAACTTAAATGGCTCTACCTCCAAATCAATCAAGGTTAGAATTTTGCATGTGTCATGGATACACTCAATACAGTTTCAACCTAGAAGGTATTCAAGATATTATCTATTTATGGATTGGGATGAATCCCATTATGTCTTGATTAAAGTTATGAAATTTGTTAATATCTTATAAAACATATTATTAACAAGCTAGAGATGAGAACGGTAAAATATATTTTTGATTTCCCAATAAGAACAATTTATTGTTGCTTAAATACTTAGTATTTAGAGAAGTATCTCTTCTTACAAAAGAAAGTGAGAGTAACTATAAATCTTGGAAATATTCAAGAACAAAATACATAACCTTTTGAATTCACTTGTTGATGTAATACTAAGGTTAAACATGAAAATGTCAAACCAAAGTATAATGTAACTCTCATTCATAAATCCGTAAGGATGCCTCATTAATGGAGTGTATTTTTTATATCAATGCTGATGAATATAATTAAAGGGTCATTAATAAACCTACTAACTAAATAAAATGAATTATCACATCTTGAATCTGATAAATATCTTAGAATTATGAATGACAAGATGCAGTCCTTAAAAGGCAATCAATGTTTTAAGCTTGATTGATCTTTTACCAAACAGTAAAATGTAAGGTTATAATGAGTTTCTTTTGAAGAAAGGCTCATAAGGACAAGATTGTATACATATTAATGCCTGACTGATGATAAGAGTTTTGATCTTACTCAAGCAATTGACTATGATTAAATCTTTCTTTTCTACGCGCATTAATTATATAAAGATAACTAATTGTCATACAGGGTTTCTTGAATCTGACATATGGTGAATTAAGGATCATAACTATTTCCTTAATGATTACCTTTGCGAGGACGATATGTAATCAAAAGGGGTTATGAGTCTATATTTGCAATATTGCAATTAAGTTTTATAACTCTTTTCTTTATGATTACTTTGCGAGGACGGTGTGTAATTAAAAGGTTACGAGTTTAAAATAATCTTTATAAAGTATACAAGATAATAGAATCCAAGTGTGGATTGGATCATGCATCTAGGAGTTGAAATCTTAAGTTTAATTACAATATGATTTTTGATTAAATTAAGATAACTCTTGAGTACACCTGACATCAAGTGGGAGCACTACGTTTTTTCTTAAAATTCATATGTTGTTTAACATAATGAAAGCATCATTCCATCTAAGCTAGATGTTAATCCTTGAGATTGGAATGGAATTTCACTTGGGAATTTATAAAATAAAACAAACGACCTTAGAATAAATGTTTAATGAAATAAACATATGCGGAAATTAAGTCCAACACAATGCAATACATCATTGAAGCAAGTCTTAAATGATATATTTCATTTAAGATAATTTAATACATGGATGGAAACCTTATGTTTTTTAACTAAGGATTCATCAAAGAACAGTCGATCATTATATTGTGTATAAAGACTGTTTGTTACTTATATAGCATAAGAGCAAGATGAGCTAACAACAACAGTATCTAATTAAGAGTGATTTAGATGACTGTTAAAACAAATGTTTATGAATTATATAAGGCATATTGTTGTTTGAGTACACATGATGCTAGAGAATAATCAATCCTAGTTAAAGAAGGATTTCATCTGACTTAACTTAGCTAGAAACACAAAACTGGTCGAATCAGGTAAAAGTAAAAGTAAATTTACTTAACGGCAATAAAAAAACAGGAATAAAATATATTCAATTATTTACCTGAAAATACGAATTCTCACAAAATACCCCATTAAATGGTTTTGTCACATTTCCATACTATGATACTTGCAATAGTATGCAAATATACATACGACACTCATCACATCATTCAAATTCTTCACAAATTTGTGAATTTGAAACAAGTATTCGAAAAGTTTACTTAGATAACTTTTTAGCTATCTTGTAAAGAAAGAGTTGAGAATGTTGGAAACATTGGACTTCAACTTTCTAATTAGTTTCATGCATATCTGTTTTTAGTATTTGAATAATTGGGATTGTAAGACAATTTTTACCTTCTGATGAATAAAGATACATGATATTTGTTATTCATACATATAATAATTGTTATCCTATATTTGCATATTCTTTACTTGAATGATTTTATCATTCTAAATTTGTCCATTGTCGGTTAACAATATGGGAATATTGTTAAATTAAGACAAACGTGAGTGTTTGGTTTTACATTTTGAATCTGTGGATTGTTCCCACCAAACTCACATGTTATTCACAAGGGATGCATATTGGACGCCCCAACCTTCGAATATTTACTTTTGGATCCTTGTCATGAATTAGATATCGAAAATGGTTAAATAAGTCATCCTTAGACTTAAGATACATGCAAGTTCTGTATGTGTGGATATCACTTTTTGATTATAAGTCAAACACTAACCTGAAAATGATAGTTATAAAGGCTATTTTTGGAAGTGATGTGAAGCAGCATCCACAACACTTGTAGTCAACAAAAAATTTGTTCCTCCACTTAATATATGCATAATGATACCATGGCGCCTCTCCAGAATTAATCAAATGATTGTGTGGCCGCACCCAAAGTGTAATTCAAAATGATTCTTGATTATGTTTGGTAGTTCTGAATTAACTTCTATAAAGAGAAACTAAATGGTAAAACTATATGTAATGAGTTAGGATCCATATCCATGTTTTAACAGTATCTGTAACAAAGGGATGATAATTACAAGTAATACATAACCATTAAAAGCTGAGATTGTTCTTGAAACTTTATCTCAAGTATTTCTGATTTATGACAATAAGTGTGTTGCTAGACGTTGCTATTGTTGGTATAAATGTAAGTCTGCTACTCCAACTCCCAAGTGGGAGCTGTTGGAATATGGTAGTTGAATCCGCATGTTAATACACGAAGAATACGTTTTATTACTTCACGATATAAATATTTAAATAGTCGTTAATTACGTTAATTGTTTAACTAATTTAACGTGTATATTAAATATAAAACCAATGGACTAAACTAGACAAAACCCGAACCACGAGGGGCCCATTGTTTGGCCGAATCCCCTAGGGTTCTAGAAGGGGGTGTTTGTTCGGTTATAGAGTTGAAGGTGGAAAAGGAAATAGGTTTCCTTGTTGTACAAGAATTAGGGTTGGGTTTGTGGCTATATAAATACATACCCCATAACTCATTCTTCATTCATTCAATCCCTAAATCACTCAAGAATTTTCGGTGCTCTCTCCTCCCCCCAAAACTCAACCGAAAACCCGAAAACCCTTTTAGGGATTTTTGGTTCTTCCTCCCTCAACCGAATTTGATCAATAACCCTTTTACGGTTCTTGATTTTACTTGTTCTCCTAGCTCGACGTTACTAGATCAACACACAGTGTTCGATTGGTGTTCTTCCTAGCTCGACAATACATAAAACCTACTTTAGGAGGTTTTTTGGTTCGGTTTAAACCTTAACCGAATTAGAGTTTATTTGGTTTTCTGTGGAAACCCTAATTAGGGTTTTTGCTTGGTTTTCGATTAGCTCAAGGACTCATAAGGGTGCGTTTGGTAATCGATTTGACACGTGGTGTTTAGTTCATGAAGTCAAGTCTAGACAGTTTGACGTGATTGTGTGAGCAACCGTAAATGTGGTAATTTAACCACTATGTTTTCGAAATCAAGATCCGATGTTAGTTTATTGATTTAATTCAATAAACAAAAGGTTAGTAAATTACTTGTTGAATTTATGTGTTAAACTATATGCTAAAACTAGATCCATTCCGCTGCGTACTCGTAGTTAAATTGGTTAAGTAGTTTGTTAAATCCCAACATCTTCATCATCCTCTTCAGTTTCTTCATTCTCATCCTCGTCGATTCCTTCACCCGCATCCTCGTCATCAACTATGAAACAAACCCAACGTTTCATCATTTTCATCTTCATCGTCATCTTCAACATCAACATCCATCGCATAACTCTTTGTAGTATCTTTACCACTTTTACTTTCAGTTTCTTAATCAATTCAGGGTCTTTTTCACTCTCACCCGTCCACACATTGTCATCCTCGTCATCGTTCACTGCACCTTTCTTCCTCTTTCGCTTTTTTCCCTTTTTTTGCCTTTTTATTACTACCTTCATCTTCCTCGTCTTCACCACTGTCTTCTTTATGTTCTTCAAGAAACCAATCCCAATTCCTTATGTCACGTATCATTTTCTTTTGGTAGTGATCAAACTCATGTCCCATAACAACAAAATCAAACTCTACAATTTACCATAACAAGATTATAATCAGTTGATACATAATAATAAAAAATCAATCATTTGGTGGTTGGTTTGGCCCATATGTGCTCGAATAAAAGGATATTTAGAGGTGAAATTTAATTGTAATTATCTACGTGCCCTTTCTCAGAAAACAAAACTTGAAAAATAAATACATTATCTTATTTTTTTCATTGCGTTACGTCATTATGACCATAATTTCTCCTTCTAGATTTATTTCTTCATCTTCTATCTTCTAAATTTATTTCTTGAATATGAGTTGGCTCAGTCCGGGCACATGTTAAGAAATCTAAAGCTCGTGTAGCGGATTTGTTGGAGGAAAAGAGAGCTTTGATAAAGTATATTCTTAATTTTCTCCGTCGTCTGTTTTCTTCTAATGAGTTTTTGCGAGGTTTTCTAAACATTCAAAAACTCTCCATTGATTTGGGTGCCATAAGATTCTTTAAAGCTATGAAAGTTAAGTACCCTAATCTTCCTATTTCAAAAACTCTTCATTGATTTGGGTTCTAAGGATGCCGAAAGGCATTTGGGTGAAGCTGCGAAAGAATTCAACAAGACTAAATGGCTTTACCTGATAAAACTAAACATGTCGTAACCTTGGATGACTTGAAGGCCATTTTCCTCCAGGATGTCCTTGTCCAAAGTATGTTGTTTGTTCGTCTTGTCAGGCTAGATTTTAATGTGCTGCAGCCTGACCTCATAGGTTGTGTCTTTTATAAACACCTTTTTGTAATTGCCTAGTATATATGACTTGATGGTTGTTGCTTACTTTTGCACGTTTCGAAGGATGTCAATCCTTTTCTTCTTCTTTGGGATGTGATATGGTTCCGAAAGATGAACCGGATATGGACAGTTCCAACAAGATTTCATTCTTGAACAAAAATCTATTTTTTGATTTATTTCATTTATTCTATAACCGGAACATGGGAGGATACGCGTTAGACCACACTTTTGAATCAGAAGAGAGATTTCAAGAAATGTCATATTTATTCTCTCTATCAATAACCGAGCCGGATCTGGTGTATCATAAGTAGGTCATTTATCTTTCCAAAGAAAACCAAAAGGGACTCATCCCATCGATGGATTATAAATATCATATTACTTGGAAGCAATACTGATCAATATGATCTTGGATCATGGAATAGTCATCTTGAGAATATTCATCTTGACAATAAATTATCTACATAATAAAATATGTATTACAAGCACTAAGGGCTGTAGCTCAGTTGGTAGAGCACTTTGTTTACACGCGCGCTGATGTTTTTCATAGGAGTGCATCATGCAATCAAAAAATTGATCGCGGGATCCACCTTTTGGGGAATATGAGTCGAAGCAATATAGATTTATTTCTTCATCTTCTCTCTTTACATGACTATAAACCACTTGCGGTGCTTTTCCTCAGCTTTAGATCTCTTATCAATGACAATATAAGCCTTTGGTCCTGGATATTAATGCAAATGACTAAATGTCAATTTGGTTGGTGGGGTTGCTTGACCAAGATTTTTGCAAATGCTAAACAATCTTAAAAGTCTTAACATTCCTTTATACCCGACACAATTGCATATCTGGTTTGTTCTTTCTTCTGGAGTTCGATCTTGCAAGTTCAATATGTCGAGTGAAACCAGTTTGAGGGTCAAAACTTAACACCCTGAACAGTGAAAATCACCAATGTCAATCTATAAGACGATATGCACGGTTAACGCATAGCACCCTTGTCTATGTCAACCTTTCTAGTAACTGATATTTTATACAAAGCCATTATGACGAGTGTTTCATCCCTAACATAACATTTAATCAATTAGTTGGATTACTTATGTCATCACCATCCACAACCCTCTAGCTACCCCCGAGGCAACCCACAGATACAATAAACAAACGTACCATATGCATTGAACTCATTGCATTATCATGTTCCTCAACTAATCTAATCTTAATTAGCAATCTATCTTAGCAACTAAAAACGAGTATCAAATTTTCGAAACATAAAAATCAATCCATTTTGGAACTTGATGCAAGGCCAAGTGTTGAAGAATAAGCCATTTTGTTTATGGAGGCCCAAGATCGTGTGAAGAAAAAACCTTTTTTTAAAGTGGCATAACTTGGGCTCAAAGACTCCGTTTCAGGCCCAGGACCAGCCGATTCGAAGCTTGGAACGAGGAGAACGCCATAGTATCCTAACGTAGTTGGGTTACGGAAATTTCAAGCCCCAAAATGCTTTATTTTATGAGTTATTTGCATTTTTATGTTTTTTTAGGTATTTTTGGACTTTTGTTTTTAGGTTAATTTTAGGCCCGTTTGTCTTTTGAGGCCCGTTTCAGTTTCGTTTGCCTATTTAATAACTGTACAATGATCTTGGCTATTCAGTTGAAAAATATATGAAAAGTCTATTTCTGGCAGTTTTTGCTAAGAATTGTGCCTAACTATCGGTATTCTTCTCGAAACAACGATAATTAGAAGATTGTTTCTGGTATTCGTATGAATCAACAGACTTAAATTGTTATCTCGTTTATTTCACTACATCAGAACTTATTTGAAGTATGGCATATAATTGAACAAGAAAACCATCAACCCCTTAAAAGAAGATCAGTCTCCACTACTGCCTTAAACTAAGCAACAAAAATATGTATTACATATGGATGAACGCTAAAAAGATAACAAGATATAAAAAGCATGCAATGTTAAACGCAACAAAACAAACTGGCTTCGTTTGTTTTTTCAGAGGTTTTACCTCTTCATCTACAAACCATGTCTGCAGAAGAAGGGTTACATCTAAAGTCTTCATCTGCATGAAAAAGACCGTTTGTTTTTTATTCTATTGAAGTACTTCTTTCATTCATTTTTTTCTTTATCTTTTTCACTAGTGCTTAGAGGTGGCAAAACATCCCATTTTTTACGTTTTCCTCTGTTTTTTAAGTTTTCGTTAGTTTTTTACGTTTTGACCTTTTTTTACGTTTTCGTCTGTTTTTTACGTTTTCGTTTGGTTTTTAACATTTTTGTACGTTTCTTACGTATTCGTCCGTTTTTGCACGTTTTCATTCGTTTTTTTACGTTTGCGTCAGTTTCCGCAAGTTTTCGAATGTTTTTTACGCTTCCGTCCGCTTCCAATTAAAGTGAACGAAAACGTTAAAAATGGACGAACACGTACAAAAAACGTACGTAAATGCAAAAAACTGATGCAAACGTAAAAAATGGACGAGAACGTAAAAAAACGGACAAAAACGTAAAAAAACGAACGAAAACATAAAAAATGGATGAAAGCGTAAGAAAACGGACGAAA
>BQNB010154767.1:0-11146 GCA_026074375.1 Tanacetum coccineum | reverse complement strand
AAGATGACCGAAGTTCTTCTCTTGCACTTGAGGAAATGAGGAAATGATAGAAGATTTGATCACATTTAAACAAGATTAACCAAGTTGAATGATCAAAGATTTATAGAGATTTAGTGAGATCTAGAGAGAGAAAGAACTGAAAGAAAATCATGCAAAAAGGGTTATGAATATTGTTAGAGGTGACCCACTATTTATATGAGTTGAAAAATAGCCTGTCAGGAAACGGCGATCCCAGATATATTAGGAGGCCGCCGGACAATTAAGGGGGTTGCCGACCTATTTAAGGGACCGCCCCGACAGACGCTCCTATTTTTGTCTTTTTGTGGTGACAAACTTGTCTGGTAAAAGGTTGACATGTTTTGGGGGGAAATAATCAAATTTTGAATTTTGAATTTTGAATTAATTACCACATAAAACATTTCTTTATAATTTAAAAATAATTGATCTAATTAAGTTTTGAAAAACATATTTTGTTACATTTATAAAAATATAAAGTTTAAGACAAAAACTTATTTCTTTGATCATCCTACAAGTTTAATGCTTGTTTGTACATACCTTATGTGATTTACGTCGGGTGTAAACCAATGTCCGTCTTGATGCATACTTAAGACGTCGAGAGATGTTGATGCATGTATTCATTGATGATTTGTGATTACGAGTAACTTGCGCACTTTACGTTACGTATTACAAGTTACATGTTTGTCATCACCAAAACATGAAAAGATCGTATTGATTAAATATCATAATATTTGCACTAACACATAAGTTATTAATGAATCCAAACGCTCCCATACGACTAGTAAGAGCTTAAAACATACCATCAACCATAAAAAATTATCCGAATTATCTAAAAAAATTCATACCTAATAGATCTCTTGAAAGTTAGATAACATAAATTGTTTTAAGGGCACATAAAGATGTTTTTCCCGAGTAGCATACTCTATTTCTTCTTGCAAAGGTAATGAAAAAGACACTTGAACAAACCTTTAGTTTGCTTGAATTCTAGGGATTCTCCTCCTTCGATTGGTAGAAGTTGATTAAGGTAGGGAATAGGGTCAAGAGTGTAGTTGTCCACGGGATCATTTGGCACTTCTTGGTTGGCACTTGTTCCTTGGTTAACATTAGTTGGAGGTGACTCGGAAGAACTAGAATAAGATGGAGTTAGAGTTGGAAGACGAGGTCTTTTACCCTTGGTCTTGAGACGGAAGACTCTTTCGTTGGAGAGAGGGATCATCACATGATCCACAAGCTGGAAATCATTAGACAAGGCATATGGGTGGTTGACCCGAACATGCTTGTAGAGTCTAGTAAGAAGCATAGCATAAGGGAGAGTCATGTCGCTACTTTGGGTCACGCTTACCATTTGGTGAGCGATGTAATAGGCAAGATTGAAGGGTTTCTCAATCGTGAGACAATAGAGCATATAACACAAGCTTGCGTTTGGATGATCTTTGTGTCCGGTGAGGCTTATGGCATTTTCACTAAGAATGATGTCCCATTTCTTGAATACTTCTTTTAATTTGGTGTTAATCATTTGGAATGGATCGAGGATGGTTTTGTCACCTTTTATTGTACGGTATTTGGGTTTGGTTCTTGTAAGAAACAAGGCATCACGAATCAAGGACGATTCTTTGTGAGGATGAGGGTAAATGTTTGTATAAGGGTCACTATATCTAATGATGGATGAGATAGGCCACTCGGAAGTGTTTACACACACACCTTCGCCCAGAATTCTGAGAATCCGAGCAAAGTTCTTAAGAGTGAGAGTATTTTCGACATTGTCGATGAAGAAAGTAATGGAAATAGTTCCATTGAGGTTACGAATGATATGCACACTTTTGTATAATTGTAGAACAAAGATGGGGTAAATTTGTTCATCAAGATCGAGGAGACAGTCAAAACGGATTGCCGCAAAGGTGTTGCGAAGATTTGATTCATCTTCGAGAAAGTCGGGTTTGATGACACGACCCTCATGAAAGTGACAGAACACAAGAAACTTGTAGACCTCCCTTTCATGTCCGGTAAAACCTCTGGTTCGATGGTACATGGGAATGTATTGAGCGGTGTCGTGATGATCAATGTAGGTAGATTTCGGCATGATGCACCTAAAAAATAACGAGAAAACTAAGTGAAAGTACATTTACTTATAAATAGCCAAAGCTTCTGAAAATAAGTTTTTAGTAATGATTTTGGGTTAATTAGTTTTTACGGTTGTTATTAACAATTTAATTACTTTACCCCTTTTTCCCTTTTTTTTGATAGAACAATGTGCATGGATCGGATTCTTATCAAGGAGTAAGATGCAATTCCTAACTAGTGTTATCCTAAATGCAAGACATTTGTTTTAAAGATCAATACAAATGTATCCCCCCAAAAAGAAAAAAAATTAAGTTAAAGATTAATTAAGGAAAAATTTACATATATAATTAGAACTTACAATGGAATGAATCAAATGAGCAGAAAGGCGAAGGATTTGAGAGATTGGTGGATAAAGTTTTTAGATAGCCAATGGCGGTTTTTGGAAAGTGGTTTTTTGAAACAGTGAGATGATTAAGAGGAAACAAGACGTTTTGTTCTGTCAGTTCACTGGTTCTGCCGGTGCTGTTTTACAACAGAACCAGTTTGGATTCCCAATGGCACCGGCGAGGGTTTATTTTGAAAATATATGATTATTAAGAAATCAATATTATTATATTTTATTTTACTATTTGAATGTTTTTTTTGTATTTATTCTTATAGAAGGGGATTTTTTAGGGTTGATATTTAAAAATAATTGCGGTAACATTTTGGCGATTATATATTATTATATAATACTATATTTATACATCTATGTATATATTATTTATAATATATATAGTATATTATATATTAGCTCGAATAAAGGATAAACATGGGAAAATGCAAATTGAACAAAACGCACACATTGCAAATAATGATTTTATATATTTAGATTCAATGTTACAATTGCGATAAATAGAATGGGAATAAATAGTTTATATAGAAAGCTAAAAATGAAAAAAACTCGTCTCCATGCGTTGAACTTGATCATAGATTTACTGAGCATCAAAGAGAGATTGATTATGATGATCAGGACTGGGCTTAGGATTTCCAAGTTTGTTCAATGTGGTGACTGGTATGTATTTTGTCGTGAGACGGGAAGGGAAGGAGTGTTTGATTTTTGATGAAAATGTAAAGAAGATGGACGGTCTGGAGAGTGGTGTCTTGATTTTTTTTTTTGAGAAGATGAGTCGTTGGGATTTGTATGGGAAATGAAATGTGAGGTGGTTTTGCAAGTTTGAATAAATGGATTTAATTACCCGATTGTTTAGTCAGACTATCGATTTTTTGCTGAGGACACGGATTTGAATACAGAATGCAAAGAGATCCGTCTATGCTAATACTCGAGAAACTTTTATTTTACTATATATATTTATATTTATTTTAAAAAGAATATATGTTAATGGTTAAATGCACCACATATCACGGAGAGTAATTAGGAAGAAAGAAATCGTGTACCTTATTAATGATTGAAGATCTCGGAGAGAAAACGAATAAATTTTTTTTACGACATCTCTTAGGTTAATATATATATATAGAATTTTAATAGGATTTGAGTTTATTTAGTTTGGTCTTTAAAGGAGAAAGATAGTATATTTGAAGCCAAGATAAGTTAGTTTTTAAAAAAAATTGAAATTTGAGTTTTAGTTTGGCCCCAAGAAAAAAATTTAAGATGGAGAGTTTGATTTTGAGGCCCAATTGGTTTTATGATAAAAATATAACTTAGTCAAAAATAAGAGATAGCCAAAATTTTATTTTTTAACGAAAAAAAGAAAACTTGATCAGTTCGTCGCTGTTTTACCTTAGCTGGTGCTGTCAACAAACTGAACCGGTGGAACCTGCTTATTGGGCCAACCCGATTTAGTGTTTTTGATTCGCAAGGATTCCATGTACCTTCAAAGAGCTTTTAAGGAGAGTAATAGATCTAATGGAAATAGCTTCTAATTTTCGAAAGGATCATTTTGAAAAGCTTTTTAAAATACATTTTATTTTAAAAGCTTTAATAACCTGCTTCGGTAAAATATATATATACGTAATAATAAAATATATAATATAATGGAAAATTACCAAATTACCCTTGAGGACAAAGGTAAAAAAGAAAATCTCCCAAATATATATATTTAAAATAAAAAAAAAAATTTACATATATTAAAACCTAAAGTAATGATTCTCCGGGTCGTTTAATCCCAACGATTTATAAACTTGAAACCACGTTCTTGTTTGGACAATGATTTGAATGAAAACGAAGATTGATTTGATTATCTATTTCTAATAATTAAAATCAACAATTAAATTAAACAAACAAAAGCAATTAATATACTAAAACAATTAACGGGAATAAATAAGAGAACGCGACAAATATAGTAACTATACTAAATTAAACTCCAAAAAAATGCACATAAAATTTCTAAACCTAAACAAACCAAAGAAAATTTTAGGAAAAAGAAAATTATTTTTTTTGTTTTTTTATGAATTAAAAACTAATTAAATCTATTTAAATCCTAGAAAATAGCAAATTAAATCCTAAAAATTCTGAAAAATGATTTTTAAACTTAGAAAAGTCTAAATTACTATAAAAACTAAAAAAAAACTATTTTAACTACTTTTATAATAAAATCCTATTTTTAAAATTAAATTTAAAAGCTTAAAAATGAAAATAAAAATCTAAAAAGGGTAAAAATGATTTTACTGAATTTTAAACTAAAAGTAATTATTTTAATACTAAAAACTATTTTTTATTTTTTTAAAGTTATTTTTGTATTTTTTAAAGATTTTCGAAATTATAAACCTAAGAAAAATGATTAAAAATAAAATAATAAAGAGAAAAATACCAAAAATTCAGGGAAAATCCTAAAAGCTATAAAGGACACAAGAAAAATAAAAAGAAGTCCCCAGCTTATCTAATAAGCTGGGGAAAAAGCTTAATCAGCTACGGCTTGTATAAGAAAAGGAAAATGAAAAAGAGTATAAAGATTTAATGAAGGGAGATGTGGTTGGATGAGCTAATGTAGCACAATGGTTAAGGCTTTGGGTTCGTGTGGGAGAGGTCTTGGGTTCGAGTCCCAGGCACACGTTTTTTTTTTGCTATTTTTTTTTTGAAAACTTGAAAAGCAAAACCAAAGATAAGCTTTAAACTAAGGACTTTTGTAAAGACAACTATTTTAAAGGCTGAAAAATAAGCTAGAAATGCTTAATGAGAACTGACAGAAGCTATTTAGCTATTATTTTTGGCTTTTTTCAATCTTAAGACTCTAAAAAGGAAATTTAAACTAAGCTAATTGAAAAAAAAGCTAACTTACTATTTTACAATACCCTAATGACAATTTGAAAAGAAATGACACAAAAAAGATACAATAATCGAAACCCAAAATAAGCAATATTAATAAAAAAAACTTCAAACCAAACAGTTCCCAAGCAGATTTTAAGCTTGATTTTAATCTAGCAAATAAGCACTTTAAAGAGCTTCAGCTTATATATTATGAAAGCCTGACTTAAGGTCTACTTGAAACTGCTTTTTGAGAGAAATTTGAACCTCAAGAACTTATGAAAACTAAATTGTTAGAAAACAACAGACATAACTAATTCAGTGGAAACTGACTTGGTTCTTAACAACTCAAAATGAAAACAACTCAACTTTAAGCTTAAAAACAGATAAGCTTAAAGCTTAATTTTACACAGCAATTGAAAACAGTTAAACTATGACACCTAATTTATTAGAAAACCAAAAACTTAAGCACTAATATTATCCCTAACCATCTGATTTTTAAACATGAAAAAACTACTTTTACTAAAACCTCCCCTGGTGCAGAGCACAAGTAATTGAGCCAAACTTTAAATCTAGGCAAATCAGTCATACAAACACTAAACTTCTACACCTTTTAGACTATGAACTAATAACAATAAAAACACTTATATTATTTAGAAAACAATCAAGCTAAAAATCCTAATATTTCAGTTTATAAGCTCACAGCTTCAAATCCTAGACTAGTAACTTATGAAAACTCTATCATACTTAACAAACTAATTCAAATACAAGCCTATGAATCTACAAATGATATTTAAATTCAGCTTCTAATTCCCTATAGGTGCCACAAACCAGTTATTAACTCTAATTAATACTATCATGTGGCAAACAGACCCCTTTAAAGACATTTATAAACCATTTTAGCTTATGTGAATAGAGAATCTAAAATGATCAACTCATAATAACCGAGGTTAAAGAACAGCTGTAAAACAACCAAGATGAAACTATATTTTAAACAACTGATATAAGCAGAAAATAAGATATTGCCAATTATGTTCACATATATGAGCTAAATTACAAGAATTAAAGAGACAAAACAACAGAATATTAAGATCTATCCTAAAACTAAAAACAGATAAAAAAAAAGCTTATAATAAGCATATAACACAATAATAAGCACAGTTAAGCTAAAATTAAGCAGAAATAAGCAACTATTAAACTAGAAATTTAAGACAGAAATGGAAATGAGAAACTTACATAAGCCTTAGCTAAACAAAGGCATAAAAGGCTCAAAGAGCTTGTCTACTAGCTCTGGCTTATTAAAAATAAGCCAGTATAAGTCCATATGAGCCCTTCCATTATTGGCTCATCTTCCAAAAGCTTAAATCCAATAAAGAAAGGTTACTTAAGCTGATTTTAAAGTTTGAGTGGATTAAGGCTTATTAGAGCTCAATTACAAGCTTAGAGACTTGTAAGAGCTTATAAGAGCTTATGTAATAGTAACAAACATCATTTGAGGGAAAAAAGAGCTTATGACAGAATATTTAAAAAAAAACTCAATTTCATTAATTAAAAAACTTGATTACATTACTCTAAAAAAGAAAATTACAAAAGTTTTAATGAAAATTACATAAGCTAAACATTAAAAGCTAAAGCTAAAATTTCACTAAAAATCTAAAAGCTAAAAGTACTCTCTATTTGTGTGAATGTAAGGGGATTTATATAGCCTGCCAATGAAGCTTATAGGTCCTTAGCCTCTGCACACGCTCCTTTCAATCCTAGCCTTCAATCATTACCAATCATTGGTAGCTCAATCTTTATCCGTTTGATCACTCCATATCTCACACGGATCGCCAATCGATTCGATCCTATGTGACATCCCGTTGTGTTGCTTTTTTCGTGAGTACTCAAGTGTAAAAGAAACCTCATTTCCTTGTGTTTTCCTTCACTTGACCACGAGCCGTTCCTGTGGGTTTTGGCCAATGAGAAGCTTGAGTGATGTTTAAACTTTCTAATATTAGTGCCTTTAGCCCTTGAATTGGGTGACCAAGTAGCAAATAACAATTACCCTTTGTTTTTGATCGTGGTTAGAAGTAAGACAATGGTGAATAAGTAAAAGTACTACTATTATCCCTGCCTTTTTTTAACTGAAAACGGGGTGTTTGATTTTGTTGACCCGGGGTAATACAATGTTGACTTTGGGCCGGGTATAAGGGATTGGGCCTGGGCTAGAGTAAATGTAAAAGTTAACTGGTGTTAACTCTTATAATAAAAAGAGTTAACACCGTTAGGGTTTAGGGCTATTTTTGCAATTTGGTTTTCTTTGAGGGACTGATTTGGGAAATTTGGGGACTTGTCTTTTTGTGGGTTGACTTTGGTTGACCTTTGACTTTTGTTGACCTTTGATAGCAATCTCCCGGCTCTTGTACACTCAATTCCGTTCCCGTGTCCGTGTTTGTCCGGTTTTGACCGTTTTCTTGAGATTTTTGCAATATCCGTACCTACACAATCACAAAGACAAAACAAGCAATATTCAAGCATTTTAAGCACAATTTTGTCTTTTTAGGGCCATTTTTGATATAAAACGGATATGTGTTTTCACACATATCAAAATTCCCAAACCAAAGCGATGTGCGTGTCCCTCAACGCAAAATTATATAGCTCCATAAACAAATACCTCAAAATTTCCCCAAACTAAACCTTGTAAAAAAGTAGCAAAGATTTTTGTGGAGAGAGTTAAGAAATCACAAGTTATAAAACACCATATTTTCCCATTTTAAAACTTTTTTTTATTAATATAATTAAGATTATTTTGACTTTCGTTATTTCCATAACTGTTAGGGATCATAGAACAAGACGCATTTCGATCCGAGAATGCCCCAAAAAGGATAAATTCATCGTCCCCGATTTTTCATTTATCCAAACCAAGCTTAAAACAAAATCACAGCTAAATATCAGTAAAGATGCTAACACTACTCATATTTGCAACTTGTGAACTTTTCACTCCCGACATTTATTATATCTTAAGTGAGTGTGCTATTTTGAATTTCAACCATGGATTAACTTTTTGCAACATACTATGCTTTACGTTCCACCTTAGAATAATGAGTTTGAAGGCGAGATCATCCCATGTAGCGACTTTCGTCTCGGCACATCCCAACCTTACGGCTAAGTGACCAGGCTTTTGACACCCCACAGAGACTAGTATCGGGACTCACGGACCTTAGGTTTCAAAAACTCTCAGGTTTCCCGAATATTCATAGCTTATAAAATAGAATAGTCAAAGTGCAAAAAGCATATATGAATTAACAAAATAAGTCACTTTATCAATTTAATTTAACTATATAGACATTTATGCAATGTAACCCTACGACATTTAGAAAGGATGCAACAGCGGTTTGTGATCCGTCAAGATGCAGCAAACTTTTATCATTCTCGGATCTTATCTAACATAAAGGCTTTCTTTAGAAGACATTCCACATCGGTTTAGAGCCGGCAGAGGTTATAAACTTTTAATCAGTCCCACGAGCTTTTATTTTTTTATCATATATATATATTATATATATATTTATGTATATATATATATATATATATATATATATATTATATTTTATTTTCTATTTTTATATATAGAAGACTTCTTTTTGAAAAATTCAAGTATAAATTTGAACTAAGACTAAAATTTTTGCTACATATTACATAAAAATTGTTGATTAAGTTTAATCTCTAAAAACACACGTAAATTTAATCTGTTTAATAGCTTATGGGAGAAAAAGCAATAAGTTACATACATGAGCTCTTAGGATTTCCAAATAATCCTTGGTTTAAGCATCCTACTCATAACCTAACTCTATCATTTTTTCGTTCTTCGCAAATTAGCGAATGCTTAGCCTAAAAGTTAAGGAACAAGCTAGAGCTCAACACGCTCGATCGGGTCAAAATTTACTCTTATTCTACCCAACAGGAAAGTCAAAATTGTGACAAAAACACTTATTTTATTTTTGAAAATTTAAAATTTTTCATATTTTTGAAAATTTTGGTGGGAAAACGGTAACTGAGAACAACAGGAAAAAGTAGGTACAATCATATCGAAGATATACTACTCCATACTAAAATCAAACATTGTCCTCAATGTTTCCTAGCCTAAGACTTAAAAACCCCATACAAGAACTCAAAAAGGTTGAATGCATAACTCAAACATGAAGAATGTATCACAAAAATCTTTAGCCGTTTATTAAGTGTGCTACAAGATAAATGTTAGTCGATAATAATCTTTAGGATATCGGATTTCCCCAAACTAATGGCAATGAAAGGCTAGGAAGCTCGAGTGGACCGGGACAAAACACCGAACACGAGAGTCTTCAGAAAATTTGGGTGAATCCTGCAAACAATCACAAGTACAAACAACAAACACAAAGAATGGAAGAGTACAAGCCTCCTCACAACACATTAGAAATAAAAATAGAAATAAAAAAAATGTATAAGCATGGGTTGCTTTCCGAAAAAAAAATGGGGGGGGGGGGGGGGGGGCATGAATCGCTTTGTTTTTGGTAACCGAGTCACATAGCTTGACTCGATCCCTGAATTCAAATCGTCCTTAGGGAGAGTGTGGAGATCTTGGACTACCGTGGGTGGTAAGTCCCCTCCGAAGTAATGCTTCACACGATGACCATTCACTTTAAAGTTTGGACCATTAGGTTGAGATAACTCAATGGTTCCTATGGAAAAACTTTGGTGATGGTGAAAAGGTCCTGACCAAACGAGTTTAAGCTTCTGAGAATATCATTAGACGAAGTTGAAAGCAAAACTCGATCACCAAAAGATAAAATGCGGTTTTTGATCGTTGGAGTTCTGAGCTTCTTTGTTCTCTTTTTATAAATCAAAGAATTCTCATAAGCTTTATCACGAAGCTCATTAAGTTCATTAAGTTGAAGCTTTCGGTGATCACCCGCGGTTTTAAGATCGAAGTTAGCATGTTTTAAAGCCTAATATGCTCTATGTTCTAACACAATTGGTAAATGACAAGAATTTCCATAAACAAGCTTGTAAGGCGTACAACCAATTGGTGTCTTGAAAGCAGTACGAAATGCCCACAAAGCATCGTCTAATTTGTCTGACCATGAGGCACGGTTTTCTCCAACCGTCCTTTCTAGAATACGTTTCAAACCGTGATTTGACACCTCTACTTGACCGCTCATTTGAGGGTGATAAGTGGTAGCTAGATGATGTGTGACCCCTTACTTAGACATTACTTTAGCAAATTTGTCATTACAGAAATGGGTCTCACGATCGCTTATAATAGCTCTTAGTGTACCGAATTGGGCAAAAAGAGATTTCAAAAACTTAACTACAACTCTAGCATCATTAGTGGGGAGCGCCTTGGCTTCAACCCATTTGGATAAATAATCAACTGCTACGAGTATGTATTTATTTCCTCTAGATGACGGAAATGGTCCCATAAAGTCTATGCCCTAGACATCAAAGATTTTACACACCTGGATGGAATTTTGTGGCATCTCATCACGTTGTGAAATTTTTCCCTGATGCTGGCATGAGTCACAGTTTTTGACTAACTCATAGGCATCTTTGTAGATTGTGGGCCAATAAAATCCGGAGTCAAAAACCTTTTTGGCGGTGTAGTTGGCACCGTAATGTCCCCCGGTGGGTCCACTATGGCAAGCTGTGAGGATGTCACCAGCTTCTTGGCCTGAAACACATCGCTGGATCACTTGATCCGCACAAGTTTTGAATAGAAAAGGGTCATCCCAGAAATAATGTTTGACATCCTTAAAAAACTTCCTCTTTTGTTGAGTTGACATTCCTTTGATGATAAAATTCCCCGCA
>BQNB010154765.1:0-15474 GCA_026074375.1 Tanacetum coccineum | reverse complement strand
CAAATCGCCGTATACCTTATCAATCGTCTTCCCACTCCAATTCTTGGTTCCAAATCTCCATACAAGGATCACTATGGCACCTCACCAAATTACAAAAGATTAAAACCATTTGGTTGCTTGCGCTATCCATGGCTAAAACCTTATGCTCCTTCCAAGCTACACCCACGGTCCCAACCGTGTATTTTTTTAGGCTATTCCTCCTCTAAGTGAGCCTATAAATGTCTTGACACTAAAATGAACCAGTTGTACCACTCTCGACATGTGACTTTTGTTGAAACTCAATTTCCCTCCAAAATTGAATCTACAAAAACATCATCTCCTATCCACGTGGATGATTTTTTGAAGCAAAATACCATCTCTACCCCCTCAATCCATACAACCTCCTCAGCCTTTGCATGCTACATGATAAGTGTAGAATACACATATCCATTTATGCTTAAAATGACCCAATTAAACCCAAAATGGACCAAAAATGGCAAAAATATGCTTGTATTTGTGTTTTTTGTGTGCAGGTACAGATAAATCAAAAATCACAAGAAAACAGTCAAAAACGGGCAAGCACGGACACGAGAATCAGAAGAGTTCAAAGCCGAAGCCAGAAAAGTCAAATCCAGTCAAAGATGGTCAATAAAAGTCAACAAAACCCATTTAACTTAGCCCATTTCCTTTTATAACAACCACAAGGGCCAGTTTTGTAATTTCCAAAAGTAGTTTATAACAAGAAAAGAAGAAAAGGAAGACAAGGGCCATATTTGCAAATTCACCAAAGTCTAACAGTTTTAACTGTCGAAAATTGGGCGCCAACCCTTTTTACTATTCACCCGTCTCCTCCGTTTCACCAAACAGGTAAATCAAAGGGGTTTTCCAAATCAAAGGGTGCTTAGGTCAATTCATGAGCTCACTAACACAAATAAAGGGACAAATCAGTCTTTATCAAAGGATTACTTAGCCTCTCCCAATCAAGGGCCACGTCAACAATGGTGAAAGCACAAATTTAAGTGGGTTTTTGTGCTAAAACACTCACAAAAGAAGCACAAACGTCACATCAATGGAATGACACGCTGGCAATCTTCAGGTGTCCACAGCTTGATCAAACGGCCACAATTGATGCTTGGATGATTGAAGAAATGATTGGTTGAGATTGAAGAAGATATAGAGAGCAAGGGAAAGAGGTCCTTAAGAAGCTTCTTTCAGCACCTATAACTAGGCCTCACCACTCAACACAACCGAAGGATCTTCAGTTTTTTAGTAATTTCGTCTAGCTTAAATATTGTAAAATTTTTCTTAAATAGTTAAGTTTTCCTTAAAATGTTTTTGTAATCACCTTAACAGAGTAATGTAAAGCCAGTAACTTTTATTAATTAAATTTAGTTTAAGATCATTCAAAGCTCGCTTTTCTTGTTATCAAAAGCTGTCTAAATATGCCAAAAGTGTCTCATTAAGCTAATAAGCTCCTTTAAAGCTCTTTCAGTCTATAAAGCTGAATGAATTTATTAATTCAGAATTAATCTTATTAAACTTAAATAAGTTTAAAAAAAGCTACATTATCATGGACCTATTCATGAGCTTTTTAGAAGGGGATCTTAACCTGGATGAGATCCCAATGACTTTACCCTAGCTTATCTAATAAGCTAGGGAGCTTGTAGCTGCCTTTATTGATCCTCTTGTTTAGCTAGAAGAGTTTGTAAGTTTCTCTTTCATTTCCTTTAATTCTAGCTTTAAATAATGATATCATTGCTTTCTATATTTAGATCTGCTTATTTGCTTATTCTCTTTGCTTATTAGTGCTTATTTGAGTTTTATCTAGCTAAATCATCTTAGTTGTTTATCTGTTTTCAATTCTCTTAGTTTAAATCATAGATTTTCATATTATTGTCTTAAAAACCTCTAAAAAACCAAAAATATAGTAAAGTAGCTTAAGTCTTAGATTATTGCTTATTTAGTTGTTAAATCATGCTTATTAAAGTAATTTTAAATCTGTTAATTGTCTGGTATTAAGCACTTGTTTACTGGATTTCAAACTTAGTAGCTTAATCATAAATGTCTTAGTCGTAAAGTGGTGTTTGGTTTAAGCTAGTTTGCCATCTAAAAGTCAAATGCAGTTTGTGATTTCTTTTTTTGGATAGTTTGATTGTCATAATTGATAAGGTTTTGAGTAGATTTGAGGTTTTAGTTTAAGCTATTAATGATTTTATGGCTTAATAAGCTCGCCTGTGCACCAGGGGATTTTTCCCTTTAATTTTACTTGTGAAATTCTGATCTAAGCCCGTCCAAGCTTAGAATCTGCTTGTATTGTGTTTTATACACTCTAGTTGATGTGTCTTAGTGCTGGATTCCCCTTATGAAACCTGACACGTCTTGGTTTACATTCGTATGCAATTGGGGCACCCATTACTAACAAAGAAGTTAGTACTGCTGATACTTACACTACCGATTACACATTAAAATCGTTTTATTACAAGGCTATTCACAAGTTAGTACTGTCCACCTGTTTGGCTTAAATTTTAGTTAAGTAAAATAAGAAATGTAGGATCCTAAATTCAAGTAGGCTAAATAGCTATAGATTAATATAATAGAATAAGTTTAGATTTCATTATCTAGCTTATTACATAGCTTCTTATTGCTGTCATAAGTTAAAAAGCCAAAAACAATACTTATGAATTTTTAAGGTTTTATTTGTTAATTTAGCTTATGGGCCTAGTTTTTATAGCTTAATTAGATAGAATATATAAGTTTTAATAAGTCCTAAAAGTTATAGATCTAGTTTAGGCTTTTTAAGCTTTAAGCTCATATGGATTTTGTGCTATCTTGCTTATTTACTGAGTTTGCTTAGTTCATGCTCAATTTTAGTTGTTTAAAAGTACTTCTAGCTTAGATTTCTTTGCATTCATAGATAAAGCATTTCATAAGCTTCCTAGAACTCTTTTCCTTTTTCACATTAAGCTTAATTTGAGCTTATTATAGCTGTTTTAGTAAAACATAGCCCAAACCCCTAGTTTCTGTAACAGCTTATTGAGAAGCTCTTTTAGAGCTTATCTTTGAGTTTCAGACCATAGTGCTTTTGTTAAAGTTGTTCTCCCTAGCTTCCTTTACAACTTTGCTCTTTTAAGTTTTTAGTGATAAGCACTTTTAAAATTTGAGCTTATTATTGGACTTAGTTTGTTATCGGGGTAACGTAACAGGGATACCATTCCTGTAATTTTTATGTTTTAGTTTTTTCCAGTTAATCCCTTGCCCGTAAAAATGTTTTTTAGCCCGTTAGGGTCCTTAAGTCTTTTTCACGTTAGTCCCCTAAGTAGTTTTTTAAAGAGTTTTTATTAAGTTTTAATTAATAGTTAGGGTTTAGTTTTAATTAGTTTAATTAGACTTTAAGCAAAAAGTAAAAAAAATAGGGCTTTTATTTTTATAAATTTTCTGCACACTTTCTTTATTTAGTGTAATTTTTATAAAAATTTTAGGATTTAGATTTTTAATTAGTTTAATTATTTTAGTTTTACGTAGTTAAATCTTAGAAGATTATATCCTTTTAATTCCAAAAAGCGAAAAAAAAATGTTTTTTCTTTTTCCTAAAATTTTCTTTTGTCCCAATCTTAGGTTATAATTTTAGTTACATTTTAGGGATTAAAATAGTTTAATTTGTTTTAATTTTTTAATGTGTCCCATTTTTAATTGTTGCTTTAGATAATCAAATCATCCATTTTGTCTTATTTCAAATCAGAATCCAAATTAAAACGTGGTTTCAATTTCACTAGTCGTTGGGGAAACGACCCGGGTGATCATACTTACCCGGTTTAATATACGTATTATATATTATATTATATATATTTTTGAGAGTGAATTTTATCAAGGGTAACTTGGTAATTTTCTTAATTACTCTTAAAGTTATATTATATATATATTTAGGTATATAAAACTATCAATCATGTTTTTGGCGCCCCTAGCCAGGGGACTAGTGTTTAAGATTCCCCGTTATGGTGTATGTCGATTTGGTTTGAAAGATCCTTCGACTTCAAAAAGTTCCATTCGTGTTTTAAAATTCAAAAGTAAAAAAATCATAAAAATAAAAGTAAAAAATTATTTTCCTTTTTCTTTAGTATAAGTAAAAAAAAGAAAAATCAAAAAATAAAAATTTCCTAAAAAAAGAAATAAAATACACAAAGTTGGTAATAACGAACACAACATATAATACTTCTATTGAGATATTATCATTTTAAATTTTCGTGTGAACTTGCAATTATTCCAAACATAATTCAAAGATTTAACACTTGCCATTTGTGTCTCTACGAAGTACGGCTCACCTTGAAAAGCAATTTTCAAGAGCTACCGTGAAGTAGTTGATTATTTGGTTTAAGTCTCTTTCGTGTAACCGTTAAAATTCATTGTTATAATAAAAAAAAAATTAGTGTAAAGTTTTGCTTTTTGATTTTTAGTCTTTCTTTTTTTATGCGCACTCGTTCGCAATCTCGAAGACGTCGACAACAACAAAATCTTTCGGTTGAACCAATTGTTGAACAAAACGTTGTTCCAATGGCCGACAATCAACATTGGCCCAAATGTCAAGCACCCATCGAGGGGTAATGAAGATGCTATAGTTATACCACCCGATCAATGCTAACAATTCAGAGCTAAGCAACCTTTAATCAAGCTTGTGCAAAGAATAAGTTTTACGGGTAGACAAGACCTCACAAATCACCTTCGATTTTTTAACAAGGTCACTTTCAACGTTTAGACTATCCAAAGTTCCGAACACTTCGGTAAAGCTTTGGCTTTTTCCCTTTTTTCTCTAACGGTAAAAAGCCCGATGTTGGTTAGACAGGAACTAACCTCCCAAGGATCAATTCTCACATGTGGACGACCTTTTTAAAATTCTAAATCAATACATCCCACCTTCAAAAACCACTTACTATCGGAATGAGATCATACTTTTTATCAAAAACCAAACAAAGCATTTTTAATGAAGCATGGAACGCTTAAAGGACTTCCTTCGTCAAGTGTCCTCACCATGGCTCGTCGGAACTAACCAACATCAATACTTTTTTACAATCTTTGAATCAAACGATCAAGATGCCTTAGATTCTGCAGCAGGTGTAATTTCTAGATAAAAATGCCTTCAAGAAGGTTTAGCGATTATTGAAATCAAGTCAAAGTTTGTTACTACAAGGAGTCGTGCTAATGATTCAAGAGTAAGTAACGATGCTCCTCTTACTATTCTTCATCTTCTAATAATACTTCGATTCAACAATATCCCTTCTCTTGAGGATAAGATGGCTATCAAAATGAACAAATGTTAATGAAATGAAAGCTTTAGTTGTTACTAACTACACCCTCACACAGTCAAAGCGGTATGAGGCAAGTATGTGTACTTGTGGATCGAATCACAATTTTACCCATTGTCCGTAACTCGAATAGAAACCGATTTTCCCGTTTTTCAAGCCAATATCCAACAATTATCAACAACGCAGCCGTGGCAATTTTTTCAAAGAAACCATCCTACCAATTTGCAAGTCCAATGAAACCACCCAGTTTTACAATCAACACGAATATCCAAAACAACCAAAACCATTAGTCAAAAGGAACCAATTCAAATTTTCAAACACCAAAACCGTGGAGGAAACTTAATCAAAACCGTCCAAACTACCAAAACCAAGTTATCAAGCCCACCATACAACACCAACCAATCAACCAACAATCAATCAAGTTTTTACCTTACCAATTTCCAACAATATTGTTTTGAAACGGATTTTGAAAAGCTAAACGTCAAAGCAAACGATGCATATTAAAGAATGTGCCAAAATCAAAATCAATGGTTTGCAAAATCAAGATAGTCAAATGTGTACAAGATTGTTAACAAGCCTTTGCACCAAGTTTGGTTGATTTAGGAGGCAATACCAAACCAACCTCAAGTTTAAGTTCATTACCATGCAAATACCATCCAAACCCAAGAAAAGAAGCCAAGGCAATTTACAAAACTCGGGTGTGTGTTTCAATACAATGGACCTCCGATTCCACCGCCGTGGTGGAAAAGGAAAAGTGAGGTGACAAAGGATACGGAGCTACGAGCACCGAAGACATCCAACATCAATTGGTCCAAGAGATAAACCAAAGAAAAAAGATCCAATTGAAGAGCTTCTTTCCTTGCTAACAAAGCCAAAACCTAATTGCCTTACCCCTTCAGACTTAACAAAAGAAAAATTTGTGAAAAGGATTGATATCTATCTTCAAGTTTATGGAAATCTTTCCGTAATCTTCCACTTTGAGCTAAGATTTCCGGATGCTCTATTCATATGCCAAAGTAATGCTCTGATGTTCAAAAAGATGTAAAATAACAGACGAAAATTAGATTGGTTAACCAAAATGCCGTTGAAGAAAATTGGTAGCGGTTGTCCTTAAAAGCTCAGAAAAGCTAGTTACCCCGGGTTGATTTCTCAATCCATGTGATTTTTTTAGAGTTCGATAGTTACTTAGCCCTTGCCGATTTAGGTGCTAGTATCAATCTCATACCTTTATCCATCTGGAAAAAGCTTCAACTCTCAGGCCTAACCGAAACAAAAATGGTATTAGAATTAGCCGACCGAACAATTTCTAAACTAAACCGTGTACCGAAAAGTTTTTGTCAAAGTAGGGAATTTTTAACTTTCCGCTGACTTTGTTGTTCTTGATTTTATAGCCGATCCTCGAGTTACCGTTGATACACGGGAACCCTTTTCTAGATACGGTCTCCATGCTTTAATCGTCTGTTGACGAGGAGAGATCACACTTTAGAATGATGATCAAATGGTAACCCTTAAATGTGGTGATGCACCTTCCATTTCATACAACAATCTCGAATCATTGAAGAAGGTTGATCTAATCGATGTCACTTGTGAAGAGTACTCACAAGAAGTACTTGGATTTTCCGATTCCATTGCTTACAACAATCCTTCTCCGTATTACGATCCGATTGTTTCCACTTCATCTCCAACGCTTACTCCGTTTGATGAAAGCGATTTTCTACTCTTTGAGGAGGCCGATGCTTTTATAGCAATCAATGATGAACCAGTTTCACCAGTTTTCAATGCTACGTATTACGATCCCGAGGGTGACATTCTCATTCTCGAGGCACTTCTCAATAATGATCCATTACCTCACCCAAACCAAGAAGATTACTCACCTGGAATTCAAAAAGATCTTAAAGTTGTTACTTCTTATAAACCAAAAGTTGAAATTCCAGAAGTCGAACTTAAAGAATTGCCTTCGCATCTCGAGTATGCATTCTTAGAGGAAAATAACAAACTTCCAGTCATAATTTCAAAAGATTGAGCCAAGGATGAAAAACCATCACTCATTAATGTTTTGAAAAAATCGAAAACAAGCAATTGCTGGAATCATTCTGATATCCCCTTGGCATAGATCCAGAGTTTAGCTCACACAAAAATCCTTTTAGAAATGATTTTACGAACCTTCAGTCAACATCAGGAGGGTTAAAACCTAACAATCCATCCACGACGTCATTAAGAAAGAAGTAGAAAAACTTCTTGACGCGGGATTGATTTATCCGATCTCGGATAGTCCATGGGTTAGTCCGGTCCATTGTGTTCCAAAAAAAGGTGGTATGACCGTTGTCACAAACCAAGAAAATGAGCTGGTGCCTACAAGATTAGTCACAGGATGAAGAGTTTGCATCGATTATCGTAAGTTAAACGAAGCAACTTGTAAAGACCATTTTCCGTTACCATTCATGGACCAAATGTTAGAGCGATTAGCCGGTAACGAATTTTATTGTTTCTTAGATGGTTTTTCAGGGTATTTTCAAATCCCAATTGATCCTAAAGATCAAGAGAAAACAAACATTTACTGTGCCCCTGAATACGGAACATTCGTGTACCGTCGTATGCCATTCGGTTAGTGCAATGCTCCTGGAACTTTTCAACGTTGCATGATAGCTATTTTTCACGACATGATAGAAAAAACGATGGAGGTTTTTATGGAAGATTTTTCAGTTTTTGGAGATTCTTTTTCCTCGTGCCTTACTAATTTAGATAGAATGCTTAAAAGGGTAGAAGACACCACGTTAGCACTAAATTGTAAAAGAGTCATTTCATGGTAAAGAGGGCATGTGTTTTAGGACATAAGATCTCTAGAAAAGGAATTTGAAGTCGATAAGGCCAAAGTTATGTTTAATTTCTAAGACTTCCTCACCCAACACAGTCAAAGGAATTCGAAGATTTCTTTCTCGGTCATGCTGATTCTATCGAAGATATTATCAAAGACTTTTCTCCAAAATCTCTCGACCCATGACCCAACTCCTTAGAGAAAAAACACTCCTTTCATTTTTTCGGAAGATTGCATTCCTGCTTTTCAAACATTGAAAAAAAGCTAACCGAAGCTCCAATTCTCATTACTCCGAATTGGGACCAACCTTTTGAAATCATATGCGATGCAAGTGATTATGCAATAGGTACGGTCCTAGGGCAGAGAATTAAGAAGCATTTTCGACCAATTCATTACGCAAGTAAGACGATGACTAAAGCAGAATCAAACTATACAACAACCGAAAAAGAAATGCTAGCAGTTGTTTACGGCGTATGAGAATTATTCGATTAATATCTAATAACATGGAACAAGAGTGTTGTTTACACGGACCATTCTGCATTAAAATACCTTTTCAATAAAAAAGACGCCAAAGCATGATTGCTTAGATGGGTCTTACTTCTTTTACTTCTCCAAGAATTCGATTTTTCAGTGATTGATACCAAAGGAGCTGAAAACTATGCAGCCGATCACCTCTCTCGTCTTGAAAACCCGTATGAGAATGTTTTTGATCTTAAGGAGATTAATGAAACATTTCCTCTTGAAACATTGAATACGGTGACTTCTCATGATAATCAAAGTACCCCGTGGTTTGCCGATATAGCAAATTACCACGCGGGGAATTTTCTTATCAAAGGAATGTCAACTCAACAAAAGAGGAAGTTTTTCAAGGATGTAAAGCATTACTTTTAGGATGATCCTTATCTCTTTCGTACATGTGCGGATCAAATCATCTGTAGGTATGTATTTGGCCAAGAAGCTCTTGAAATCCTCAAGGCTTGTCATGAAGGACCCACCGGGGGCCATCATAGTGTTAATATCACCACTCGAAAAGTATTTGATGCCGGTTTCCTTTGGCCTACGATTTATAAGGATGCTTACAAATTGATTAAATCTTGTAATGCATGTCAAAGACAAGGCAAAATTTCACATCGAGAAGAGATGCCTCAAAATGCTATCCAAGTTTGTGAAATTTCCGATGTATGGGGTATTGATTTTATGGGACCCTTTCCGTCGTTGAGAGGAAACAAATATATCCTAGTAGCTGTCAATTATCTTTCCAAATGGGTTGAAGCGAAAGCGCTCCCCACCAACGATGCTAGAGTAGTTGTTAAGTTCTTAAAATCCCTTTTCTCTCAATTCGGTGCTCCGAGAGCGATCATAAGCGATCGAGGGACCCATTTTTGTAACGATAAGTTTGCAAGAGTCATATCAAAATATGGTGTCACCCATCGTCTTTCGACTCCTTACCACCCTCAAACGAGTGGTCAAGTTGAAGTCATGAATCGAGGTCTCAAATTTTTTTTAGAGAGGACAGTAAGAGAAAACCGTGCCTCATGGTCAGACAAGTTAGATGATGCATTATGGGCTTTTAGGACCGCTTACAAGACTCTAATTGGATGTACTCCGTACAAGTTAGTCTATGGAAAAGCGTGTCACTTACCAGTTGAATTAGAACACAAAGCATATTGGGCTTTTAAGCATGCCAACTTCGATTTAAAGACCGCGGGAGATCATTAAAAGCTTCAACTCAATGAACTTAGCGAGCTTCGTGATCAAGCTTACGAGAATTCGCTAATCTACAAGGAGAAGACAAAGAAACTACACGATTCCAAGATAAAGAACCGAATCTTCAATGTTGGTGATCAAGTCTTGCTTTTCAACTCCCGATTAAAGATTTTCTCCAGGAAGCTCAAGTCTTGTTGGTCCGGACCTTTCACAATCACCGAAGTTTATCCTTATGGCACTGCCAAGTTGTCTCATGCCGATGGTTCTAATTTCAAAGTCAACTGCCACCGTCTTAAGCACTACTATGGAGGGGATACACCACCATTGGTTATCCCGAACCTCTAGACTTTCTCTGAGGACAACTAAATTCAGGGATCGAGTCGAGCTTGCGACTCGGTGATCAAAAACAAGCCGCTTCGTGGGAGTTCACCCCATGCTTATCATCTCTATTTTCTTTCTATTTTCTTATCTAAAGTGTTGTGTTGAGAGAGGCTTGTTCTCTTTCCGATTTCTCAATGTTTGTTGCTTGTTTATTGTAATTTTTGTAGGATCGAACCAACAAATTCTTTAAAGCCTCTCGTGTCCGGTTGATTTATCCCGTTCTACTCGAGCTTCTCATCCTTTGTGAGAAATTCGTTTGGGGAGGTCTATATCCTTTCATCTTATCGATTAACGTTTATCTTTGCATACTTCATAAACGGCTTAGATTTTCGTAGAGTCCCGACTTTAAACATTGAGGACAATGTTTCGTTTTAGTTTGGGGAAGGGAATCTATCGATTTGATGTTGCTTGCTTATTGTTTTGTTCTCACGTACCCGTTTTCCCACAAAAATAGCAAAAAATTTAAATTTTTAGACACATATATAAAAATAAAAAAAATAAAAAAATAAAAAAATGTTAAGACAAAAATATAGGTTTTCCATTGGTAAGAATAAAAAGTAATTTTTGACCCGATCGAACGTGTTGAGTTCTAGCTTTCTCCCTTAGCAATTAATGATGATAGTTTGTGCTAGTCTCACGTAGACTTTAAACATGCTAGACTTGAATCGTTAGTAAATGAAAACTTGTGCTAATCTCAAGTAGATTTTAAATATGCCGAGTTGGATTTTATATAGGCTAAGTATTTGCAAATTTCTTTTGTGAAGAACAAGAAATGATAGTGTTATTTATAAGTCATGACATTAAACGTAGAATAGTTGGTTTTCTTTCAAGCTCATATGTATTAATTGTGGCTTTTTCTCCCATTAGCTTGTTTCACCCCTATATATAATTGTTTAATAAATAAAGTTGTATGGTTTTTTGGTTAATAATTAACTAATAGAAGTTTTCTTTAGTTCCTTTGTGATTAGGATGAGTACACATCAGGAATACTTAATTTGGCATACTATATGTATCATATAAAGAAATATTTTGCTTATTCCTTAAAGAGCCTTAGGGTATATGGGATAAGTAGAATTCAATAATAATCCGAGACTGATAAAAGTTTGATGTATCTTGCCGGCTCACAACCGATGTTACAGCCTTCTAAAAAGTCGAGGAAGTTACCGAAGTCGAAATATGATTGCTACATCTTGTCGGAGGCGTGGCCGATGTTGTAGCCTTCTAAAGGACTGAGGTATAATAATGTTGCTTAATTTTTGTCTTACTTTGTGCCTTAAAGAGCCTAAGGGTATATGGTGCAAATAAGATTGGTCCATTCATGTCTTAAAGAGCCTTAGGGTATATGACATGAATGGTGCCTTGCTTAAGTAGCCTAATAAAAGCCAAATTTTGGTTGCCTCGATGTGGACTTTAATCTTGATGACATTTGATCTTTTGAAAAGGGCTAGGAGCTAATTATTGCGTTCTTAACCGTTACGCTTTATTTTTGGAATTAATAAGTATCGAAACAAGTCTTAAAGAGCCTTCGGGTATATGACTTAAGTAAAATCTTGAGATACAAAAGTAGGATTTGCGGGAGGAAAAGTAAGTACACAATTAGTATTTATGAGTAGTGTTAGTGTCATGACTTGTAATTAACAATGATCTTGTTTTTAAGCTTAGCATGGGAAAAGTGAAAAATCGGGGATGATGAAGTTATCTTTTAGACACTTAATTGTGCTTTTTGGATTATCATCAATCTAAATATGTGGATTTAAGGTTTAAATTAATTGAACAACCACTTAAATATATGATTTATGTCGGGAATAGGAATCACAATTTGTAAAATATAAGTAGACATAGCATCTTAGTCGTAATAGCATGTGATCATATTTTAAGCTTACATTATAAAGTGAAAAAATCGAGGATGATTGAAGTTATCTTTTAGACACTTAATAATGCTTTATTCTATGATACCTCAAAGAAACCAATAATTTATAAAAAACAATACATTATTAGTCAACACAAATAAGTTTAGTTAGTGTAGTTAATTATCAAGAAAAATCAAAAAAGAGAAACAATTTTGAAAAAATGGAAATCGGGTGTTTTATAAACTGTGATCACTTATCTCTCTCGACAAAAATCTTTGCTACTATCTCAAAGTTTATTTTGGGAAGTTTCGAGGTATTTGGTTATAAGACATGTGATACTAGCGTGAGGACAACAATCGATTAGTTTGTAGAATATTGATAAGTGTAAATACACATATCCGTTATACCTAAAACAACCCAAAAAAACCCAATACAGACCAAAAAAGGCAAAATATGTCTTGTATTTGTGGTTTTGTGTGTGCAGGTACGGATACAAAAAAAAATCACAAGATAACAGTCAAAAACAGGGCAAAGTCAAGACACGAGAATCAAGAAGATAACAAAAAGAAAGCCAAAGAGAATTAAAGCTGAAGCCAAAAATCAAAGACCGCAGTCAAAACCAGTCAACAACATTATAACCACTACAAGAAAAGACAAAACCTCAACAATAATCCAATCCAGTCCCTCAAGTTTTTACAAAAAGTCTAAAAATGCCCCCTCCTCCTTATTGGGCCCAATGAAAGCTTAATTGGGCCACTAAAAGAACCTAGAAACCCTATCCGAATCCCAAAGCCCAAACTCAAAGCCCAAATCCCTAGCCCATTTCATTTTTTTAATAACCACAAGAGACTGGTCTACGCAGTTTTCGAAAGTTATTATAACATAAAAGGAAAAGAAATGAGGGGGCTAGAATTGTCAAATTGGCCAAAGTTAAAAATTACTTAAAACTCATTCAGTTATAAACTGGTCGCCAAGAGACTTTCACTGTTCATCATCTTCATTAACGAATTACCAAGGTAAAACAAGGGGTTTTCTCAAATTAAAGGGTTAGATGGTCAATTCATGAGCTCGTTAACACTAAGAAGGGGTCATGTCAGTAAAATAAAGGGTTACTTAAGCTCTCACTCAAGCTCTTGACACGTCAGCCATGGTGAAAGCACAAATAATAGTGTGTTTTTGTGCTAATCTAATCACAGAACTAGCACAACATGTCACATCAAAGATTGACATGCTGGCAATCCTCAGGTGTCCACAAATCAATCCAACAGCTCAAAACTAATATCTAATCATTGAAGGAATTGATGGCTGAGATCAAGAAAAGTAGGCAACAAGGAAAGGGGCCTAGAAGATTCCCCTGCAGCCTATAAAAAGGCCTCACCTCTCATATACATAGACACTAGTTAGTTTTTAGACGTAGCTTTTAGATTTAGTTTTAGCTTAATTTTAAATTCATAGCTTAATGTTGTTTTCAATCTTGTAATCTTTCTTTTAAGTAATGTAAGCAAGCTTTATTATAATGAAATTTCAGTTAACCTCTCAAAATTTCTCTAATTCATAATCTCTCATTTTTCTTATTTAGTTTTAAGCTAAAGCTCAATAAGCCCTTATAAGCTATTCAGCTCTCATGAGTCTCTAAGCTCATGATTGAGCTTAATTGGACTTAATCACTCTTTAATATCTTAAACCAGCTTAAAAAAATTAACTATTGGATTTATAAGCTATGGAAGGGGAGCTAACTTTGGAAGAGCTCCCAAGGACTTATACCCTAGCTTATTAATAAGCTAGGGAGCTTGTAGCTGCCCTATTTGGGAACCTTTTGTTGAGCTAAAGGTTTTTTGTAAGTTTCTCTTTAAGTTTCATTAATTACTTGTCTCTAGTTCTTATTAGTTTTAGATTGCTTATTAATTTTGCTTAGTTGCTTAAATTAGTTGTTTAATTGTGCTTATTTCTCTTTACTAGTGCTTATTAGTTATATGTTTTCATCTGTTTTTGCTTAAATAGGTATAGATCATTAGTACTTCATTTCTGTCCTAAAAATATATAAAAACCAAAAATAATAGTGTAATCTCTTAGATCTTCATTCTAGCTTAATTTAGTAGTTAGATTTTGTCATTTAAGTTTGTTATAAGCTGTTAGTTATCTGGTATTAATTCTTTGTTAAATGGATTCTCATTTTAAGCTTAACTCAAATCTGTCAAGATAAATAAAGGGGTGTTTGGTTTAAGCTAGTTTGACATCAAAAAGTCAAAATGACTTGTGCAAATTATTTGAGTCAGCTTTAGTATCTCTTAAAAACATTAGGTAAGAAGTTTTTACAAGTTAGATTTTGAAAATGAAAAGTTTAGAGCTTATTTTAATAGTGTCAGCACCAGGGTACTTAGGAGTTTAGATTTTATAGCTTAATTTTGAACTTAGCTCTTTGAGCTGTTGTTGGTGTTTGCATTGAGTTTGCAAACACTCACTAAGAGTGTTTTAGTGCAGGCTTTACCCTTAGGTAACCTGCACTATAACTTTGCACTTGTGCAAAGTGCATCAGTAGGAACCAAACAGTTCCTACTGTCACTTTTAGCTAGATTTTTAGCTAAGTAATTCTAGGTTATAGTACCTAAGATTAGGATAGGATTAAGTCTAGGTGTAGCTTAAAATAGAATAGGGCTTAATTTCCATTCTTAGCTTAATTTTGCAACTTAATTTTGCTTATAAAAAGTCATAAAGCCAAACAGCCAAAAACAGTAGTTAGATTAGTTTAAGCTCTTAAAATTTAAATTCTAGCTTATAGTGTTAAGTTTTATTGTTTAAATAAGTAGCTTATTAGTTGATTTATAAGTCCTCATAAGCTTAGTTTCTATTTTGGCCTTTTAAGCATTTTAGACTTTCTTAATTTCTAGCTTTTTGAAGTTATTTCCTGAGTATGCTACTTTCATCTTCATTTTCAGTTGTTTTCTAGTGTTGTAAGCTTAGATTTCTTTTCATTTTTAGATTAAGCTTCTTATAAGCTTTTTAGAACACCTTTCCTTTTCCATTTTAAGCCTAATTTGAGCTTAATATAGCTATTTAAGTAAGGATAAGCCCAAACACCTAGTTTCTGTAACAACTTGTTTATAAGCTGTTTTTGAGCTTATCACTTAGTTTTAGGTTAAGTCCCGTTTGTTAAAGTAGCTTATTTTAGTCCCCTTATTAATTCCTAGTATTTAGTTTTTCTTAAAAATCAAAAAAATAAAAAATAACAAAAAGGTGTTGCCCACACTCGAACCCACGATCTCCCACACACAACACTTATACCTTAACCAGTTTGCTACATTAGCTCATCCATTAGCATAATACACAATCAAATACTAGTACACGATTTCATTTCCTTTAAATTTATTTTTTATAATTTTTCGAAAGTTAAAATCTTATAAAATCAATAAAAAAATAGAAAAAAGTTTCAGAAAAATACAAAAAA